>CM068304.1:38631149-38741687 GCA_034768395.1 Linum lewisii | reverse complement strand
AACACCAATTCTAATAAAAAAGACTTTAAGCTCTAGCCATTATGTGGATGTGGAGGTAGGAAAAGTGACGTGGCTATTGACTCGACTTCATCCGTTTCTAGATCTGCACGTTACATGTTCTAGCTAGGACCGATTTAAACAACAATTTATTTCAAGTTTCGACTTTTTCCTTCAATTTA
Organism: Linum lewisii; assembly: GCA_034768395.1. Taxonomy (NCBI): domain Eukaryota; kingdom Viridiplantae; phylum Streptophyta; class Magnoliopsida; order Malpighiales; family Linaceae; genus Linum; species Linum lewisii. Next base: position 38,741,508 of record CM068304.1, on the reverse strand, counting down.
TTTACTGCATACTAGTGCTCGATACCAAACACTTCACTTAGGTGTTGGACCTGCCTACCTCACAGTATTTGTGCTTATGCTAGTGCTCAACCCGAACACTTCACTTAGGTGTCGGGCTTGCCTAGCTTTATTTATAGCACTTTAAAGAACTTAACATTAAATTGCACATTTCGAATTTCACCACTCAAACACTTGATTTATCGATTTAACCACTTGATCCTAGATAGTTATAACTTTTTACACAAGATTTCGAATTGGATTTCCGTCTAATCTCAAGCCACAATCACAGGTGATCAAGTATGGAGTGAAAACATGGAAGAAGCTAGCATTTATCATCTTAGAATGGTGTTATCGAGTTTTGTTATTAACAAGTCAATTGATTCAAGTTTCAACTACAGAAGTGATTTATGATCTGTTCTGACCTAGACTCATTTAATATCAGTGCCAACACGTTGGTTACAGGTTCTAAGTGGAACAGTCTAGACGTCATTGTTTAAAATTAAAGTCAATTTAACATCAAAATTCAAGAATTGAGCAATTCTATGCTAGAGAATTTTCAAATTTGAACCACAAAATCATAGATAGCAAGCAAGATCATGCATAATCCTAGACTCCTACCCCACACTTAAACGGTTCTCTGTCCTCACAGAACTAATCTAGAGTAGAGAGATACGAAGAACCTGGAAGGTGATGGTCGGTGTAGCGAATGAGCACGGAGAGTCCGGAGTGGAGCGGAGTAGCTACTCAAGTTCCTACAAAAACAAAAACAACAAAAAGATCAAAAGGATACCGGGACAAGTGCCCCGGATCCACACATAATAGAAGTCGAACAAAGACGGTTAGGGGAATTTTGAAAATATTTTGACTCTTTTTCTTTTTTGAAAAGGTTTTCGAAAATTTTCTGACCCAACTAAGGTTTTCGCCGAAAACTGGTGAAGTTTTCGACGAAAACTACTTTGAAAACAAAGACAGACGACTTAACTAAACATTTTCGTCGAAAACTTTAGAAGTTTTCGGCGAAAACTATTTCAAAAAACAGAAACAGACTCAAACAGACTAAACATTTCGCGAAAAACTGTAGAAGTTTTCGGCGAAAACAACTTTGAAAACCCACTGGAAAACAGACTCGAACCAACTAAAGTTTTTGCCGAAAACTTTGAGGAGTTTTCGGTGAAAAATTGATCTGACACAGAAAATTAAAGCAGACGAAAATAAAAGAATCTGACACTTTGGTTCCCCAAAACTGACTCGAACGACGAAAAAGACTAACTCAATAATTCAAAAATGGACTCCAGCCGTGGGTTGCCTCCCACGAAGCGCTCTCTTTTAACGTCCCTGAGCCAGACGGTACCTGTTAGGGACCCCAACTCAAGAGCTCCTTGAAGTCAATCGTCTTCTTCAAGGCCAGCGGTTGAGTGCCATGTAGCACTCCAGAAGGGTGATGCAGCCGGTAGTGCTCCAATAGATTGTGATTCTGGTTGGATGACCAGTTCTTCTCGAATTCTCCTACTCGAGGAGGAAAGAGGTAGTACGGCGCGGCATGGTCAATGAGCTCCATCTTCTCTACAGGTTGACTCGGCGGAAGTGTAGGTGAGGGTATCTCCTCAATCTCTATGTGCTCCTCTTTGGCTTCAACTTCAGGATGGATTGGCTCCATGTCTTCATCAACCACCACCGCCAAGGATTCTTCTAGCTCATGATAGTCATGGATAGGATCATCATCTTCTTCTTCGAATAGCTCTTGAGCGTCTTCTGTCATTAACTGCTTTGGTTGCTCGAGCTTGACGTCCGTCGCGAAATGAGCTTGTAGCATTGAAGATATATTATCCAAGGCAGATTGGGTTCTCGACGAGCATTGTTGATGTTCATGAAGCATCTCTTGGTTATCTCTAGCGCCACTTTGATGTTCTTGTTGGTGTATCTCTTGGTAACCTTGTAGCATTGAAGAGATCTTATCAAAGAGGGAGTCAAATCTCGTCGTCTGTTGTTGTTGTTGTTGATGTAGCATCTCTTGGTAATCTTCGATATTTGGTGCTTCATTGATGTACCACTCTCGGTACCGGTCATCCCACCTGTTATCCTGCATAATTAAAACTAAGAAGAACTACCCAGGTAAATCATGGAAATATGGAGGAAAATAAAATGGTAAGGAGGAAAGGTAGAAGAATAATTTGCCAACTCTTCTTTCAAACAATTAGAAGAGTCCCCGGCAACGGCGCAAATTTGATGCTGCAGTTTTAGCGGTATCAAATAACTAATCTACCAAGGTAGACTAGATCGTATTCTACTCGAGGTCTCTTCTTCTTGTCTACTGATGCGCCTTATTATTGACATATTCACTCCCTCATTAGACGATATTTTCGGTGATTTATATGTCCAATTTGCATGGTTTTGAGTGAATTTCGTACCCCTTTGCCCCTTGGGGCCATTTTATGTCGTTTTGTATGTTTTTGATGCATTTCAAGATATATACGATGTTGGAGATTGAACTGGAGTGAATTTGCCAAGTATTCATCACGTCATCATGAGGAAGGATTTATTAATCTCATCATAGTTGATCCACATCATCATCTCTTAATTGTCCATCATGGAATTTAATAAACAAAAGAGAAAGTGGGCTTGAAAGCCCATTATCACACACACTCATCAAATGAAGAGTAGCTTTTGGGATTGGCGGAGGAAAATAAAAAAAGAGGAAGAAATAGAAAAGAGGGAGGAGGATGGGAAACAGACGGGGAAAAACAGAAAGAATAATTCGGCCTTTTGGCCAATAGACAGAAGGAAAAGGAACGCAAAGGCGGGAGACGAGGAAAAGATTGGCAGCAGGAGAAAGACAGCAGAGCAGCTCAACTCGGAGGAATCAAGGCCAACCTTGATGAATCAACGGTTTGCAACGTTCTTTCTGTTTAATCTTATGAGTAGCTAGGTTTTCTTTTCTTGTTTGGGTTTTGTTGAATTCTTTGAGATTATGAGTTAATACGTTGAATTGGATTGTGGATTAATGATGATTGATGATCTATTTTATTATCTTGTCGCCCCATTCTTAGACTTCCCTGTAATTCGAGGTTTTCTGCAGTTTACCTGTTTTAGGGTTTTCTGTTCAGTTTGCTATTGGATTGGTTGAATGCGAGTTAGGGTGTGTTGCAAATGGTTCTTGGTTGTAGAGTCGACCGACCCAACCTTTAGAACCTGAAACTGATTGTCATCCATGTCCTGCCAGTTCGTTGCTGCATTTTCTCATAATTTCTTAGAAGGATACAAACCCAAGCAAGACCTCTCCCCCACATTTGCTCCTACTTTTTATTTGTGTTTTAACCGTTAGTTAGTTTTTACATTTTCTAAATTAATCAAAACTCCGATCAAAACGATTTCGCTGACTAGCAGAACTAAACTGAGTAAGGTTGCTCGAGTAGACCCGTGGGAATACGACTCTGAGATTTCTCAGTTTTATTTGGTGTTGGGACCTAAAAATATCGTCATCAAATTGGCGCCGTTGCCGGGAAACATTACTTGACTTCAGGAAAGGTTTAGGATTACTAGCTCAGTTTTTGCTTCCTTGTTTGTACATATTTGATCTTTTAGTTTGCTTCATACCTCCATCTTGTTCATATTTCATTTTCTACTTTACCCGTTGTGTTGGTTGTTTGCTTGGATTTTTCTACTTTGTTTGCAGGACAGGGTATGGATATTGAAGCAAAACTTGCAGCTCTTCTTGGGGAGTTAGAAAATCATCGTTCTCCATCGGTTCAAGTCTCTCCGCCAGCCTTTGTTGGTTCTTATGAAGAGTATAGTGGTGATTACGGTAACTCTGGCAACTGGAGTATGCAAGATCCATGTTATTCAGACCAAAAGGATCAGTCCTGCTATTATGAAGAACCTGAATCTTATGGCTCAACACACCAAGTTAGTCCTTACACAATTGAGTTGATCAAGAAGATTAGTACTAGTGTAGCTGAAAATGCTTCTCTTAACGCTTCTCTCAAGAGAATAAGTGAGAACATGGATCTCATCATATCGAAGCTAAAGGAAGAAAATGATGATGCTCTTGGTTCTCAACAAGAAATTAGCGATCATCTTAATCAACCTCTCAGCCTGACAAACAAACATCAAGTGTTGAGGATTTATTTAGTAGTTTGACGAAGGTGATTCAGACTAGATTTGACGCATTAGAGACCACTACCAATGCAAGATTTGATATGTTGGAGGCGTATGTGCGAAAGAAGAAAGAAGTATTGGAAGATGGGTTGCATAAGCAGAAAAGAGCAATTGAGTACTTGTCTAGCAAGGTGAAAGAGCTTAGTGATGGGTTGTGGGACTTGGAATTCAAGTTGACAGTGAAGACAGTTGAAGAGCAGTGCAAGGAACTCCAAGAGGCTGAAGAGGCATATCAGCACATTAAGAAGGAACTTCCTTTTTATCCGAGCTCGGATGACGATGAGTTTTTCAGTCCTTCGATGGGTACGGTCATCACCACTCCTACCCCTCTGATTGAATCTGTGCCCCTTCCTACTGAAGAGATTAAAGCTGTTAGTGCTTCAACTAGTCAAAATGTAAACTCCATACTTTCTTCTGATGAGACTACTACGGATGACTCTGAACATATTAAGACAACAAAGCGGAAGCGCCTTAGTAGGAAAAGGAAGCGGCGTCGCCAAGAGCTGATGATGGTTGAGCAAGCAAAAAAGAAAGAAGAGTTACCTAGGTTTGACAACCAGAACAAGATTCATGCCTCTCATATGGGTGTTATTCCATTCACTCATCCACAATGGGGAAGTATTCAAGTTCAATTCCCAGATCACCTCTACTTGAAGTCTGGAGATGACATGAACTACAAGGAGCTGCTTGGATGGGACGGAGACTGCTAATTCTCCAGGTCGTCATCATTGGTGCTCACCTTGTCTCCTCACCCTTCCACTAGCCAGTTCCAGGTACACTGTATCATCCCCATTCTGATTTGGTCCATTGCGGACAATGTCCAGTGTGGGGTGGTTTCGTGACAATGCATGCATGTTGGTTAACTGAGTTCTTGTCGTTTAATGGGTGGTGATTGTGCTTTGTTTTTCACTCTTTCACTGCTTCCCATTCTCATTGGCAATTAACTTTTCACATTGCTTAATATCTTCTTGGATTTCTTACCTTCTTCCATATGGTGAGATTGATGTGGTGCTTTTGCTTGACCAAATGTGTGTGTGTGAGAACCTGTATTATGACCATCTCCCACTCTTCTTGCTTGAAGTATTCTAGGAACTTGCCCTTATCGTGTTAGAGAACAGTTGACTTGTTAATGTGTAAGACTTGGTCTGTCTGATGCTCAAATTCTCTAGTTCAATGCCATGATCGAGTCTAGATAAGGGGTCTTTTAATTTCGTGTTTTCAATTGATGTTGATGTTCCAATCAGAGAAAATCTGAAAAAAAGAGTGGTTTGGTATTGAAGTTGTGGGTCGATTCACGAGCTGGCATACGTGCCTGCCTATTGCTGTAGTCCCAAAGGGAAGTCTCAATGTGGCATTCTTTTTCTAACATACTCCCGATCGTGGCTGGGGTCTAGGATAACGCGGAATTCCAAAGGTTTCCGGCTGCTCCATACCCGGTGGTATCCACACTGTACCGACCATTCGAAAGTAAATGAAAAAAAAATTGAAAAAAAAATAAAAGAGAAAAAAAATCAGAAAAAAGAAAGAAAGAAATGCTCTATCATTCTGTTCAAGTCGTGTCCCCTTATCTAGCAAGTGTCAGGTTGCGCCCTAGAGTAAGTGTAGCGAAAGTAAGTATTATCTTGCCTTTATCAAGTCAGGTTGTTCACTAGCTCGTTAAAGTCTTGTTCCTCTTTTACTCTCGCAGAGTTTGGTTTTAACTGTGTGGTCGGGGTCAGGTAATCCTCTTGTTTGATAGAAGCACCATGTACATCATTCTAGGAACCAAGAGGTTTTCGGTTTGCTCATTCAGGTTGGTGCATAGTTGTGTTAGAGTTCTTGCTTGAGGACAAGCAAAAGTCTAAGTGTGGGGTGATTTGATGCGCCTTATTATTGACATATTCATTCCCTCATTAGACGATATTTTCGGTGATTTATATGTCCAATTTGCATGGTTTTGAGTGAATTTCGTACCCTTTTGCCCCTTGGGGCCATTTTATGTCGTTTTGTATGTTTTTGATGCATTTCAAGATATATCGATGTTGCAGATTGAACTGGAGTGAATTTGCCAAGTATTCATCACGTCATCATGAGGAAGGATTTATTAATCTCATCATAGTTGATCCACATCATCATCTATTAATTGTCCATCATGGAATTTAATAAACAAAAGAGAAAGTGGGCTTGAAAGCCCATTATCACACACACTCATCAAATGAAGAGTAGCTTTTGGGATTGGCGGAGGAAAATAAAAAAAGAGGAAGAAATAGAAAAGAGGGAGGAGGATGGGAAACAGACGGGGAAAAACAGAAAGAATAATTCGGCCTTTTGGCCAATAGACAGAAGGAAAAGGAACGCAAAGGCGGGAGACGAGGAAAAGATTGGCAGCAGGAGAAAGACAGCAGAGCAGCTCAACTCGGAGGAATCAAGGCTAACCTTGATGAATCAACGGTTTGCAACGTTCTTTCTGTTTAATCTTATGAGTAGCTAGGTTTTCTTTTCTTGTTTGGGTTTTGTTGAATTCTTTGAGATTATGAGTTAATACGTTGAATTGGATTGTGGATTAATGATGATTGATGATCTATTTTATTATCTTATCGCCCCGTTCTTAGACTTCCCTGTAATTCGAGGTTTTCTGCAGTTTACCTGTTTTAGGGTTTTCTGTTCAGTTTGCTATTGGATTGTTGGTTGACTGCGAGTTAGGGTGTGTTGCAAGTGGTTCTTGGTTGTAGAGTCGACCGACCCAACCTTTAGAACCTGAAACTGATTGTCATCCATGTCCTGCCAGTTCGTTGCTGCGCATTTTCTCATAATTTCTTAGAAGGATACGAACCCAAGCAAAACCTCTCCCCCACATTTGCTCCTACTTTTTATTTGTGTTTTAATCGTTAGTTAGTTTTTACATTTTCTAAATTAATCAAAACTCCGATCAAAATGATTTCGCTGACTAGCAGAACTAAACTGAGTAAGGTTGCTCGAGTAGACCCGTGGGAATACGACTCTGAGATTTCTCGAGTTTATTTGGTGTTGGGACCTAAAAATATCGTTATCATCTACTCAAATATGTTGGCAAATTACTTAGGTTAAAACACTTTGTGCGTGGTGTGAGTTCCACGACTTCTAATCTAATGAACAAAGGAAAATAAAAGGCAGAAATATTAAAAGGTTGACTAACGAGAAGATAGACGAGCTTAGATTTCGAATCCCCTTTAGATCACCAAAGCAACAACAATCACAAGACCAACGGTTTTCAATTCTAATTCAATCAATTTCTATACACCACCATAACTCCTTACCCTTAGGTTTAAGACTGGCGAACGTTCGCTCTATCCGATCTAACTACCAAGGTTAACTAGCCGCCCGGGTACGGTCGCCTCTCGCAACGACTTAATTAACTGGTGCAATTACTAATGATTTATGAGTTACTCTTGGTGGATTAACCCTAATTGGTTCCTACGAAATGCACACTCCAATTATAAGGTTAACTGGTTGAATTGATGTTTTAAAGAGAGAAGAGCGTTCGCTTCTATCCTCAGTTTAACAAGAATCTAAACTAGGTGATCAAGGAAGACAAGTTTATGCGCCAAAGCAGGGAAGCTGTATGACGACTAACCCTAGCTTGCAAAAACCTAATCTAGGCGACCAACCAGAAAAGAAACATGAACAATCAAGAACAAAACAACCATGCAAAGAGAAACTGATTGAACTTCGAATCTAATTACCGCCGATCCGTGACCGCTTTAAAGCCCTGGGTCACTTAGGGTTCATCTAGTCTAAGCTCTACGAGTTTAGCTACTCATGACGATAACAGAAGAATCAAAGGCAATAAAGGAAATCATCATACAGAGGAAGAACAGATAAGAACTGAAAAACCTAATTCTGACGACTCCGGCGAAGCTTCGATCTCCTGGATCTTCAACTTTAACTACGAGCTCTCCGAGGTGGAAGGATGGCGTCACGATCTCTCCACGGATCTTCGAACTCTCTAAACTTATCTATCGACCCTAAGGTCATGGCTAATCAGCCAAAATTCGTGTATATCTAATCTGGCTTCAAAAAGTCTATATATAACCCCAGAAACCCTTTACAAGTTGGAAAAGGCTAAAAATTAGGGTTTCTGTCCGGATTTTCAAAGAATTTTCGCCGAAAATGTTAGTTAAAAACCAGCTCCAACTTGTTTCGATGATTCCCGCTCCGTTTGAACTCCGATTTGGTCCCCGTTTGAAGCGCTGGACTCGTGAGAGAGTCCTATATAATGTGGTAACCTGGAGGCTCAACATAAAAGCTAAAAAAGGCATAAAAATAGCCAATAAATGGACATGTATGCACTAGGAGCCTATAATCACGAAGTTACGACAAATACACCAAATACTCATCAAAATGGCTTCAAAGGGGCATGAAATGTTGCTTAAATGGGGATGAAAATCACGTCAAATCGAGTGTCATCAGCCGGCAGTTTTTTTTAAACGGTTTTAAAACAAAATGACTCGAAACAAAAATAACTGACTCCAGCCGTGGGTTGCCTCCCACGAAGCGCTCTTGTTTAACGTCCTTGAGCCAGACGATACCTGGATCCGCGTCACGGTTCCGTCGTGAAGTAGTGCACATCTATGGAAGAGACAGCTAATCCTTGCAGATACTTCTTAAGCCTATGCCCGGTGACTATGAACGGCTTTTGATCATGCAATTTGATTAGGACACTGCCTAAAGATGTCTGCCGCACCACGGTATAAGGTCCGGTCCAACGGGACTTCAGCTTACCCGGGAAGAGTTTCAACCGAGAGTTATATAAGAGGACTTCATCTCCGGGTAGAACTGTTTGATCGTCTTTAATTGAGAGTTATGAATCCTCTTCGTTCACTCTTTGTATAACTTCGTGCTCTCATATGCGTGGAGACGGTGCTCCTCAAGCTCAGTGATCTGGTCGTGGCGGTTATTACCTGCTACTGCATAACTCATATTCAACTCTTTTTTAGCCCAGAATGCCTTGTGCTCAAGCTCAACCGGCAAATGGCATGCCTTGCCATAGACCAGCTGATACGGTGAGGTACCGATGGGAGTCTTGAAGGAAGTTCGATAAGCCCATAAGGCATCATTGAGCTTAGATGACCAGTCCTTGCGGGACCGGACCAACTATCCTATCAAGAATCCGCTTGAGCTCACGGTTCGTCACTTCCGCTTGACCATTAGCTTGAGGATGGTAAGTTGTGGACATACGGTGGGTGACGCCAAAGCGTTTGCACACCCGGTCGAAATGTCCATGGAAATGGGTACCCCTATCGCTTATGATAAAGCGTGGTGAACCAAAACGCGTGAAAAGACGGGTAAGGAAACGACCCACCACTCTTGAATCGTTAGTGGGTAAAGCTTCAGCTTCGGCCCACTTAGAGACATAATCAACGGCTACAAGAATGTACTTGTTTCCGTTAGAGGGTGTGAACGGACCCATGAAATCAATTCCCCAAACATCAAAGATCTCAACAGTTAAAGAAACAATCTGGGGCATCTCGTTACGGTTAGAGATGTTACCTGATCGCTGGCACGCATCACAACGACGAGCAAAGACGTCACAATCACTAAAGATGGAAGGCCAATAAAAGCCTGTTTCGAATACCTTTCTCGCAGTGCGGTTGCCTCCGAAGTGTCCTCCGAACTGTCCTTCATGGCATTTACGCATAATGTCAGCTGCTTCGATGTAAGAGAAACATCTCCGGATCATTCCATCGATGCTGATGCGGTATAAGAAGGGCTCATTCCAGAAGTATGACTTGGCTTCTTTAATGCCGTGAGAGAGATAATTAGCCAGGGTTGCATACCATGGTTCTTCCGAGTCGGCTGCATTACTCAGATCTTGAGCGTGAGGGATTGCCCAGGGCTCGATAGATATGCTGTTAACCTGTTCATACATTTCAACACGCAACAGCTCGTCAGGGAAAGAATCATTGATATGAGTAGTAGATTTACCTGTTTGTGATTCCTCCAGTCGGGAAAGATGATCCGCTGCTAAGTTCTCTGCTCCCTTCTTGTCTTTAATTTCTATGTCGAACTCTTGGAGGAGAAGGATCCATCGGATGAGGCGTGGCTTCGAGTCCTACTTGGCTAGCAGAATAGCGGTCAATCAAATAACTACCAAGCTGTGAAGCTAGGGTAGATCGTATTCCACGGGTCTCCTCTACTTCCTTACTCAAATATGTTGGCAATTAAATTCAAGGTTAAACACTTAGTGCGTGGTGTGAGTCCACGACTTCTATACTAAAAATGCAAAGATTATTTGAAATGAAATTAAGGTGAAGAAAGGTTGATTGAAAGACTAAGGCGGACGACAGACAAGCTTAGATTTCGAATCCCCCTTAGATCACCAGAGCAGCAGCAATCAACAGATCAGCGATTTTCGATTCTAGTTCATTCAGTTCTCAGACACCACCGTAACTCCTGACCCTTAAGTTTAAGACTGGCGAACGTTCGCTCTATCCGATCTAGCTACCACGATTAATTAGTCGCCCGGGTACGGTCGCCTCTCGCAATGACTTAACTATCTGGTGCAAATTCTAACGATTTATGAGTTACTCTTGCAGCTGATTAGCCCTAATCGGTTCCTACGAAAGGCACACTCCAATTATAAGGTTAATTGTTCAATTTGATGTTCTAAAGTAAGGCGAGCATTCGCTTCTATCCTTAGCCTAACAAGAATCTAATCTAGGTGGCCAAGCCAGACAAGAAACATGAACAATAAAGAACAAATCAAACACGAAGAAGAAACTGAAATGAATTTCGAACCTAATCACCGCCGATCCGTGACCGCTTTAAAGCCCTGGATCACTTAGGGTTCATCTAATCTAAGCTCTACAAGTTTAGCTACTCATATTCAATACAGAAGAATCGAAGACAGTCAAAGAATACATCTCAGGTAGGGAAAACAGAGAAGAACTGCAAAACCTAATTTTGATGACTCCTTGCAGCTTCAATCTGCTGAATCTTCCACTCCTAGCACTGGCTCTCCGAGATGGATGGATGGTGTCACGATCCGTTCCTGGCTCCTTGAACTCTATCCACTCGTTCTCTCTCTCTCTCCGTCTTGGGATTTTTCGTCCCGTGTAAAATTATGTGTAAAAATTCCCCTTTAATTTTAGCCGCCGCTTTTGTATTTAAACCTAACCGAGTGACTGCTGATTTTTGCTTGGATTTTCGCCAAAAATACAAGGGAATTTTTGGCGAAAATATATGTTGAAAAGTCGGCTTGATTCTTCTGTTTTTCCGACTGAAATGACTTAGGGTTTTCGGCGAAAACTCCCAAGGTTTTCGCCGAAAACTTCTTCTTGATTGGGCCAGTGGATTCCTTCTTGCATTTTCGGCGAAAACTCAAGGGTATTTTCGCCGAAAATCTGTGTGTAAATGGGGAGGGAATTCCTTTTGAGTTGAATGACTTTTCTGGTTGATTCGGGTGTGATTCCTCGGGTTCCAGTGCCTTAGACACGTCCTTGGCTACCGTATTTGATGGCGAACACCTGTGCTAACACGAAAATACTAGAAAACCATCAAATAGACCCGAAATGGGCCAAGGTAACACAAAAGGCATGAGATGGATCGGTTGAGTGAATATTCACTATTCTACCTTAAAAACCGTGTCTTAAGCAATGAAATGTCGCTTAAATGAGGCTGATAATCACGTCAATTCGAGTGTCATCAGTACTTGTTGTATTACTGATTCATAAAAATTGAAGCAAAATGACATGTGATGTAGCTGTGCTTGGGTCACCACTTGAACCATATACAACTCTTACCAAATGACAATTTTTTAAAATAGTTAATGTATTATATTTAATTCATCAAAATGTCATATACACATATCATACAATATTAAAAAAATGTTAAATTTAACACATAAAAAATATATAATAACAATATTATTATTATTTTAATACTTTCGTATGGATACCGCTTGGCACAATTTCTGACTCGGCTACTGACTTTTCCACCAATTTGAGTTATAGAGATGCAACGGTTCTTGATAGTAACTACATTAGTTGAGCAACTTATGTACAATCACCCGAATAGTCAAGTTTTGAGTACTTGTGAGTTGTGATGCAAGAAATCTAGTTTAATGGGAGGCAACAAATCTAGTCAAGTTTTGCAATTAGTACTCTATTTGCTTCGTTGAGCGTGGACGCGATCAAATTTGATGGGAGTCGTTCCTCTTGAAAGAGACTGTGCCAACTCTCTTGTGCCTAGGCCTTGTTGGTTGGATTATTGAAGAATGATGGCCTATACAAGGTTTTCCTCCAAGTCACGATCATCTTTGCTCCAATCTTACTAGGAAAATAGAATCAGTATCTATTTTCATTTATGTAATGTGATTTGAAACTTTCTCCATGCTTGCATGATTATTTGCCTTTCGTGGAATAGATTTCTGAAACTGTTTAATGTAAGTGCAAACCAAATAACTTTTGGTTTGGAGTCTGTCATAGTACCGACGGAAACCAATGGAATGGAAGGCTTCAGAAAGAAACAAACCAACAAAATCAGAATCACAAAAGCTCATCCTTATAAACTTGTCATGAAGTGTTAAAATTGGTGGTGACTCTTGTAATTGTTGGTACTCTCAATTTAAATGGTTGTCCATGGAGAGTGAACTCATCCACCAATCATTGCAAACATAATGGAGACATTTTTGTTGCCTTAGACGCCAAGACCGAAATAACCTCGAATATTTGTATAGAGTACTTCAACATAATGACTCACGTTGCAGAGATCTAAGTCGTCAAATTTTGACTCGTCATAGATTGTGATTGTTGGAGATGGGAGAATGATAAACTTATTCTTTCACATATTAAGCTTGAGATGGAGATGGAGTCTACTAAAGATGAAAATTACATATGAAGAAGATGAAGGGGAATCTTCACTCATGTTGAAAGGAATTTGGTTGGATCAAAATGGGTTGGATCATCTAATGATATTTTTTTCATAGCACTCTTGGGCGGATCTAATGATTGAGGACATGGAAGTTTAAAATTATAATTTGTCTAAGAGTTCTTTATGCAAATACCCTCCTGAACTACCTCTAAACTCTTAAAATTCGGTGGTTACATGAAACACTTGAATGGTTCTCTTAATGGATTTTAACAATTCAACCTAATCAACGTTCTAGCTCTTGAATTTTAATAGACAAAAGATAATTTAGGATGGTTATATTACCCGAACAAAAAATATGACAAATGAGAAAGGGATATCAACTGTTTAGATCCAAATCAAACTATTGTCACGCCTACTCATTTTATCTGATTTTTTTGTGACTTTTCTTTTTCATTTATGTGAAGTTTGTAATAATTTTTATTATTGGTATAGTTAATTTCACAAATTAACACATCAACTACATTGTATTATATTTATTAGAATTTTTATTATTATGTACACATATGTGTAGGAAATGAAAAAAATAATTTGACGTCATGATCTCATCAAATTGAGATTAAAGAATGTTCATTAACTACACATGTTTGTATCTATTTTCAATATAGTTGAATAGAGACAATGTTTGCATACCACCATGTATGGTAGTTATATTATGTATCAATGACGTCATCTTTGTTACATAATTATGCTTTCAATTTCAATAATATTATGTTATAAACTTTTATTGTAATATATTACATTATAGAATCTTTGTAACGTTTTTTTATGAATGCTATAGAATCTTTGTAATGTTGCATTACATTATAGCATATGATTTTTGGAATGTTACATTACATTGCAAGACATGATTGGGGATAGTAATGTCACATAACACAATTGCACATAATGTCAAAATAGTGAAGGTATTATCCCATATTTGCAAGATATATATCTTAGTAACATTATTTCTTTATCATAAATTATAATATTCTTTGATTTTAATCATATTCTATTGATTCTTCAATAAAACTTTCTTTTTAGACTTAATCACATAACAAAAAGTTCTTACAACTAATTGTATGAATAATTGTAGACTTTCGCAATAGGCTTAATTTGAATGGTTAGGTATATGTTGTGTATTACTTACTATGGTGTTTCTATATTATGTGAACTTAACGAGGTAAAAAAATATTAAGATCAAAGTGGTATAGATTATAAATATGAGAGAAACTAAAAATGTTGCTTTGCTCAACCCCGCCATCGGTCGAGGAAAAAGCTAGTATGTATATATGGAAAACACTCCGGTGCACCGAGTGCACCCGCTTGCGTTTTGATAGATAAATATGTTTTTAAAATCTTGTTTTTTCGAGGATAAGTATCTACATGTCATTAAAAGATACATAGAGCGTTTGAACGAAAAACTAATTTGGTAGACCTGATGATCTATCATATTGGGAAAAAATACCGTTATAGAAGGAAACCTAAAGAACAATAGGTATAATCTTATACTATGATGACTAAAAATTCAACTAAGCTCAATTTAGACTTATTAAGATTAAATCTATTGATTTAAAAGTTCAATTCAATGAAAATATGACCCTAGATAGCATAAACGCAAGGTGACTCGGCACGGTGCACCAGAGTGTTCACCATGTATATATATCTATAAACATATATATGCAGAAATGAGATATAGAAGCTGCCACATCTTCATTTTTTCAAGTTTTAAGCCTTGTCCTTGATTCTATCTCCTGCTACTCCGGATCAGAAGGTTGCGTGTTCAATTCACGTTGAGTTCATCATTTTTTCAAGTTTTAAGCCTTCTCCTTGATTCTCTCTCCTACTACTCCAGATCAGAAGGTTACATGTTCGATTCACGTCGAGTTCAGCATTTTTCAAGTTTTAAGCCTTCTCCTTGATTATCTCTCCTTCTACTCCAGATCAGAAGGTTGCATGTTCGATTCACGTCGGGTTCAATTCCCATAACCACTATTTGTTTTTGTATAGCGGTGTTGATATTTTGATCAACTATTTTCGTAGTAATATATTCACCATTTATCAAAAAATAAAATCAGTTTTTATATAATAGATACATTTATCAATACAATATCATTCTAATAAAAATTCTCAAAAACAATATTTTTATTGACTTTTCATTATTGAAATAAATAAAAATAAATTATATCACTCTCGCTCAGGAGTTGCTACGACAAAAAAAATTCGGCCAATGGGCCAAAAATAATCTAGTAATATATAATATATAATATATATATATGGTCAACACTCCGGTGCACCCACTAAAAGTGGGTGCACCGGGTACACCACTAACATTTTGATAGATAAACATGTTTTTAATAACTTTTTTTCGAGTATAATAATCTACATGTTGTTAAATGATATATAGGACGATTTGAACAAAAAACTAATTTGGTAGAGATGATAATCTATCATATTGAGAAAAAATGCAGCTGTAAAAGAAACCTGAAGAACAATAGGTATAATCTTATACTATGATGACTAAAAATTGTAATTAAGCTCAATTTAGACTTATTAGATTAAATCTATTGATATAAATGATTAGTTCATAGAATATCACTCTAGATATAGCAAAAGTAGTGGTGACCGTAACCATTATGTCACCGAAGCTGTAAACTTCAATAGATTTAGTGAATGTTTAATGTAAGTGCAATCAAATAATTTGGTTTGAGTCATCATAGTAACAGACGAAACCAATGGAATGGAAGGCTTCAAAGAACAACCAAAATCGTATCACAAAAGTCATCGTATAACTTGTCATGAAGCTGTTAAAATTGGTTGATTTGTAAAATTGTCGGTACTCTCAATTTAAAATGGTTGTCCATGAGATAACTATCCACAACATTCAAACATAATGGAGACATTTTTGTTGCATTTAGACGTCCGACACCGAAATAACCCAATTTTTGTATAGAGTACTTCAACATAATGACTCAGTTGCAGGATCTAAGTCGTCAAATTTTGATCGTCTAGATTGTGATGTGTTGGAGATGAGAGAATGATAAACTATTCTTCCATATTAAGCTTGAATGGAGATGGAGTCTACTAAGATGAAATTACATTGAGAAGTGAAGGGGAACTTCACTCATTTGAAAGAATTTGGTTGATCAAATGGTTGATCATCATATGTTTTTCCTTTGCACCTTGGCGATCTAATGATTAGGAAGGATATTTAAATTAAATTTTAGTTGACATAGTTGGATAATATTCTGGACTAAAAATTGAATAGAAATAGATGGAAATATTGATCCTTCCTAAGTCAAATTGATCATTGTTGTGCAAAATGAAAGTAGTGACCACTATAATGATGATGTGGTTGAACGACGGATGTTCAATATGTTGAACAAATTTGTGTGCTATAACAAGAAATTTGTTTTACATTGCTTTCAAAATAAATCTGACGTGTCTTGTACTAATGACTATTATATGAGTTGTTGATTTATTGTCCAATCTTAAATACATTTTGTTTACTCTTTATTTTATTTAGTATGTCCCTTTTAATACGTATAAATTTTCCCCAAATAAGGCACCCCCTGCAATTAGCAATCAATACATTGTATTATATTTATAGAATATATTATTATTATGTACACATATGTGTAGGAAATGAAAAAAATAATTTGACGTCATGATCTCATCAAATTGAGATTAAAGAATGTTCATTAACTACACATGTTTGTATCTATTTTCAATATAGTTGAATAGAGACAATGTTTGCATACCACCATGTATGGTAGTTATATTATGTATCAATGACGTCATCTTTGTTACATAATTATGCTTTCAATTTCAATAATATTATGTTATAAACTTTTATTGTAATATATTACATTATAGAATCTATGTAATGTTTTTTTATGAATGCTATAGAATCTTTGTAATGTTGCATTACATTATAGCATATGATTTTTGGAATGTTACATTACATTGCAAGACATGATTGGGGATAGTAATGTCACATAACACAATTGCACATAATGTCAAAATAGTGAAGGTATTATCCCATATTTGCAAGATATATATCTTAGTAACATTATTTCTTTATCATAAATTATAATATTCTTTGATTTTAATCATATTCTATTGATTCTTCAATAAAACTTTATTTTAGACTTAATCACATAACAAAAAGTTCTTACAACTAATTGTATGAATAATTGTAGACTTTCGCAATAGGCTTAATTTGAATGGTTAGGTATATGTTGTGTATTACTTACTATGGTGTTTCTATATTATGTGAACTTAACAAGGTAAAAAAATATTAAGATCAAAGTGGTATAGATTATAAATATGAGAGAAACTAAAAATGTTGCTTTGCTCAACCCCGCCATCGGTCGGGGAAAAAGCTAGTATGTATATATATCTATAAACATATACTAAATTTTTTGCCCGCCCGTTGGCGGGTTTGAGCAAAACAACATTTTTATTATAAAAGGATCTCTCCTATTCATAATCTATACCACTTTGATTTCAATATCACTTACTTCGTTAAATTCACATAATATAGAAAATTATTGTGTTAACTCCAAGTAACACTAAATGTATACCTAGCCATTCAAATTAAACCAATTGCAAAGGTCACCAACTATTTTTTTTTTTTGGCTAAAGTCACCAACTATTCGTAAAATTAATTATTAGAATTTTTTGTTATATAATTAATTTTAGATGAAAATTTTCTCGAAGAACCAATAGAATTGGATTAAAATAAAGGGAAAAAATTTATGATAAAGAAATAATGTTATTAAGAAATATATCTTACGAATATGATCTAATATCTTCACAATTTTGACATTATCGGCAAGTGTGTTATGTGAGATTGTTATTCTCGATCATGTTCTATAATGTAATGTAGCATTATGATAAAAGTTTATGTCATAGCGTTAATGAATATGAAAGTATAATTATGTAACAAAGATGATGATATTAATACATAGTATAACTATCATACATGGAGGTTCACGTGTGGTATGCAAACATTGTCTTTGTCGAGTATTATGAAAATAGATTCATGCATGTGTCGTTTGTGAACGTTCTTTGATCTCAATATTTTTTTATCTCAATTCTTTGATCTCAATTTGACCATGTCACATTATTTAATCATTTTCTACACATATGTGTACATAATAATAAAAATTCTAATAAATATTCATCATTGTTTTTTTTTAATGTAATATACATCATTGTTGATGTCCCATTTTGTGAAATTAACTATAACATTGATAACAATTATATTTAAAACTTCATATGAATGTAAAGGAATAGTCATAAAAAAACTTCACATAAATAAAGAGGTTTGACAATAGTTTGATTTGGATCCAAATAGTTGATATCCCTTTCCCACTTGTTGTATTTTTTGGTTCGGATAATAACCATCCTAAATTACCTTTTGTTTATTAAATTCAGGAGTTGGAAGGTTGATCTAGGTCAAACTATTAAAAGTCATCGTGAACCACTTTTAGAACAGTTAGATGACCAATTTATAGTTTTTTATCTCTCAATCTGGCTTAATTAATCGGTTGTTAATTTGCTAAGCCGACCAACCAGATCGTAGCGGGATTTACTACTGTGAGAATAAATACTAACTTATATTTTTTTTTAACCTATCACATATAAAAATATCACAGTTGATGCAATTATGTTTTGTATATTATACATATAATGAATAGTTTCAAGTAATCATCTTGACTGTATATTAATTTAACTTTTTTGGTAAAAAATATATTAGTTTCTCTAGTGAAATGAGAAAAATAACTTGACTACTAACAATAATAATATTTTTGTTCATTAATAACACTACTTACAGAGATGGCTATAGTTTAAAAGATTAATACAGAACTACAAATATATGACATATAAATAATAAATGAATTTTTTATGAAAAAAAAGTTTGATATTAGGGAACGTTGAAAATGAAGAACTAAGACTGAAATTTAAATAGAGATTAATAGATGTTTATTTATTAATAATATTTAACTGACAACAAAATTCATAATAACATGTATTATAAAAATAAAAATAAAATTTTAAAATGAACATGATTAAATTTTCTTATAATATTGAGTCCAAAATTTATGATAAATGAATTATAAATGAGAAATTATAAGCAGTTTCTATATACACATGGAGTGAAAACAGGAGAAAAATATTGAGATAGAGAATAAAGAGCTAATTACGATAATTTCCTCCCCCCTCCCCCCAACTTTCTTGAATCAATTTTGCCTGATTTTTTTAGGTTCGTATGTCTAACTTGCAATGGACATGGAGCGGGCATGATCTTTATTCTTCAACATATCCTAACACACCTTGTTTGGACTCTCATTCAACTACAAACTAAAATTTAGGAATAAGTTGGTTCAATGATAATTAAATTTTTCAGAGAATCATTGTAATCAAACTAACTAAAGAAGAGCTGAGCGCGTGGGGCGCGTTGAATAGATTGAATTCTCTGCAATCCGTTCGCCACTTTTCCAATCGCCGGCTCCGAAAGGGGCTTTTTCCCTCGGTGGGTGAGCTCCCGAGGGACTCCTCTGGAGTGCAGTGATTGCTGGTAGGTCTCTGAGACCCCGGATTCCATTTGCTTAGCTTTTTCTTTCTTGACTGCGGAGTTGAGTACTGTTCTATTGGGTCCTGGTTTTCGTCGATTGTCTCCAGATCAATCGCCTCAGTTGTTGAGGGTTTATCTCTGGTGGGTGCGCTCCCAGGGACTCTCCGACTGGGGTCTGATTGGCGGTAGGCCTCTGAGGTCCCGGGTTTGCTCACTAGTTTTGGAGCTGTAGTAAGATGGAGAAAGGCGAAACCTCCTCTCCGCAGACGAAGTCATGGGCTGAGATGATTTCGGACCCGAAAGATGATCTGAAGTTCATTGACATTCCAGATTCGGCGCGGCGTGGGAGTGCTTTGAGGCTGCCTAAGGAAGTGTTGGATAAGGGAGTCGAGCGATTGCAAGCTGCGGTGGTTGTTCAATTCCTAGGTAATCCGCCGCCCTTCCGTGTGTTTGCCAATATTGCTAATAGGTTGTGGGGATATGAAGGGGGGGTTATAATTTCCACTCTAGAGGAAAACTTCTTCCTGGTTGAATTCAATTCAGTAAAACTATGCAACTGGGTCCTTAGTCGATCTTGGCACGTCCATAATACTGGTATGATAATGAGGCGTTGGGCTAGAGGGATTAAGCCTGTAGTGATTCCAGAAGGCCAGAGTCCTGAATGGATAACTTTCAAGCGAGTACCTCCTACAGCAATATCCATTGAAGGTATCAGTTGGATGTCTAGTTTGATTGGGAAGCCAGTTAGGAAGTTTGTGCGGGATGGATTGGATGTAAAGGTATGTATAATCAGAGACAAAGCTATTCCATGCCCTGAAAGTGTTATGCTGCTAGATGAGGAGGAGGAACATGTCATACCTGTTGCTCAAGCAAAGGTAAGGGATTATAATACAAGAAGGTTTGAGAAGCAGATATATGTGCCTAAAAAAGTAAATGTTGGTAAGGAAGGATTGAAAGTTGATATACCAGAGTCAAATGAAGGAGAGGCAAAGAATGATGAGAAACTGGATGATCCTCTTACAACTCCAGGGAAGGAAGCAAATCAGCCATCCCCCGAGTCTGTTAATCAATCAGGTGAGTCCTCTAAGGAGCCAGGTGAGGTGAGTAAAAGTAAGAAAGCCAGAAAAAGGAAGAAAAATGCCAAGAAAAAAATGGAAATTAAAGCAAGTGATGAAAAAGTGGAAGAGGAGGCTATGTCTGTCCCTGTTGAGAATGGATCTGAGACTGGTAAGGGCACTGCATCTTTGTTGAAGGGGTCAGTACCTCCAGAGGAGGATTATGTAACATCCCCGCCCAACCAATCGGTTTGGAACTCGAGTTCGGGTGATTGAGGCATTGGAAACAGTGTTCTTGAGGTCCCATCGAAGTTCGGGACGTCCGAATTTGAGTTGGGTCGAGTTAAAACACTTTGGGGGTGCTATTGATGACACCTGAGCCATGTGTCATGCTTTGAGTGCATGTGTCATGCTTTGAGTGCATGTGTCATGCTTGAGTGTTAAAAACTCAGATTTGAGGAGTTCTTCACTCTTCCACTTTTTCCATCTTTCCCCAAACCTCTTCACTTTGCCTTTTTTCTCCAACTTTCCCCAAAACCCGTACTTGAAGGAAACCAAAAACCCAGTTGGGTCAATCCTTGATTCCGGGAGTTGTAGAGCTCCGATTGACGATCCGTTTCTTGCCACGCGTTCGTGTCGATGAGAGGAAGAGATCGCTGGTCGTAGTTCTGGCTGGGTCGGAGTAGGCTGCTGTCAGTGAGGAGGAGAGGAGCTACGACTTTGGAGTTGTAGAACTTGGCCGTTCGGGTTTCGGGAGTCATTTTAGAGTCTCGTCATCTTCTCCAGGTGAGGGCTTAGCGTTGTGTAGGTAGTTTGGATGATGTGAGGAGTTTCAATTTTGACTTAGATGGGATTAGGTTATTGCATGAATTGGAAGAGAGTAAAAGGGGATTTTGTTATGTGATTAATTGTTGTACATTTGTGAAAGTTGGTCGTTGTTGTATGCTTGTCGATATGATGGATTGCGTGATGATAGCGGGCTGTTTGTTATGTGCCATGAATGGGGGAGATATTAACCTTGATGCTTAATGGATTGGAGGTAGTAACGAGTGTAGGAGGGTTGGGATATGATGTTGTAACTGTGTTCTGCCCGAGTTGATAGTTGTGGATTGCAGGAGGGTGGTCCTGCCAATGTGGGATCGCCCTTACACGATGGATAGGTGGACGGTTCCGCCAATATGGGGCTGTCCAATGAAGGATGTACAGGAGGGTAACCCTACGACTCATGACATGGCTTCCCCTGTACTTGCAGGTGGGGGTGGCCGGTGAGCTAGCCGTTTACCCTTGAACTGTTTGTGCCGTGGGAGGCGTTGAATGATTTGGATTGTGTTGGAATTATGTGATGATGAGATGGTGTGGATGGATTGATTAGTAATCTGAATTGTATGAGTTGTGATACGAATATGAATATAGAACTGGAAGGAGCCCACACTACCCCACCCGAAATACTGGTTGTGATTGAGTCCGAT
This sequence comes from Linum lewisii, assembly GCA_034768395.1. Classification (NCBI taxonomy): domain Eukaryota; kingdom Viridiplantae; phylum Streptophyta; class Magnoliopsida; order Malpighiales; family Linaceae; genus Linum; species Linum lewisii. The sequence goes on along the minus strand of CM068304.1, from coordinate 38,719,381 downwards.
TCACTGGGGTGAATCCCTTGGCTGGGTTGCCAAGGTTGGTTGATTTTCTCCTTCGTGGAAGGATCCTATATGGATGCGTCGGAATGTATTCTCCTTCGTGGAAGGATCCCTAGTGGATGCGTCTGGTTGATGTGATGGCCGGCGGTGGTGGTGTGGATAACTCCTTGGCGCCTAATAACTCACCTAGATAATATGAATGTGAATGTTTGTGTGCTTGTGGTTGTGGTAGTGACTTGGTTGATGGATGTGATGTGATGATGCTGTGTGTGCCGTGGATTGATGTATTAATTCTGTGTGATTCTATTGTTATGAATTGTGCTTGAGAACAAGAACTGACCAACGTGATCACCTAGACTGTATTAGGGAATTAAAATATGGAAAGGGGGGTTGGGTTTGGTTCCATTGCTGGATGTCTTGTGCGGAGTTGGGACCGCTCCATAGAGTAGGACAACGTGTAGGTAGGCCCAGTGGGTTCACTCAATTTCAATAGGAAATTGATCCCTTCTCCCCTTTCAGGATCTCGTGGCTAGTAGAGGTGGCTGAGGAGTTTGAGTTCGAGGTTGATTTCGCGAAGTTCTGGACGGAAGTCATGAGGTGAAGACTGGGATTACGCGGAGTTGACTTTTCTGTTCATTTCAGTTGACTATGGGATTTTGGGGGTTTTCATGTACTTTCTGATTTATGTTGGATTGGAGGATTTATGATGGTTTGGATTGTACTCGGATTTCAGTTTCGCGTTTCTTTGGAGGCCTTCCATGTTTTTACCGTCTTTTGATCACCGCCAATTTCCCTGTTTTACCCTTGTTTTTACTCGGTAGTACCTAGGACCGGCTCATCCACGGGTTTACTCGGGTTGATTCGGAACGGGTGTTACAAATGGTATCAGAGCCTGGTTAGTTGCTGCTGTGTGGGTGAATTGTCTCTTCTTCTAGAGGAGTAATTAACCTCATAGGGAGAAGAGATGAGCATCGGCACGGGACCAACTTTCTAGGGGTTTTTGCAATCGTTTTAATCGGGTTGGGGAATGGTTTTGAAAGAAAACTATTTGGAAAAATTTGATTATGAGCAGTCAACTGAAATGTTTAATGTCCTCCTGTAGTGAATCCAGTCAAGCAAGGGGAAGTAGGTCCACCAGGAACTCAGGGTTTAGAGAAGGAGCCCTCAGATTCCAACCGAGTCTGTTGAAGGGGTGGAACTTTGGAGAGTTTAATGGGGAAGTGGCCGATCCTGAGGTGGCCGAGCAGTGGCTTCAGGAATGTGAGTACAAGTTCCTACAGATGGGACTTGGGGAGGGGCTGAAGGTGCAGGCAATGACCTTTCTGTTTAAAGGTCATGCTCTGAATTGGTGGAAGTCGATGCCGCAGAGTCGGGTAGTTCCGCCAGAGATGGAGCTGGATGAGTTTGTTGAGGTATTTCGCGATCAGTTCTGTCCTGACCTTTGGCGCGAGGAGAAGGCCAAGGAATTCATGAGCTTGGAGCAAGGTGAGAAGTCTGTTCTCGCATACTACATAGAGTTTACCTCTCTCTCTAAGTGGTATGACGAGTGGACTAACCGAGAAAAGAAGCTCATCAGTAAGTTCATGAATGGGTTGAGGGCGGAGATTCAGGAGGGAGTCACCACCGCTGATATGGGGAGTTTGGTGGCCGTTAAGGCGGCGGCACTCCAGAGGGAGAGGTTGGAGAACAAGAAGAAGGAAGAGAAGAAGAGAAAGGCGTCGGCTCAGCCTTCTCCTTCAGTCACTAATAGTCATCCGGCTAAGAGGGCCTAGACATCTTATTCTGGATTCCGAGGTGCGCAGTCTGCCCCACCGAGGGGTGTGAAAGTTTGCTATACCTGTGGGCTCCCGGGTCACGTGAGTGCTACCTGCCGTAGGTCGGGACTGGTGAGTAGGAGCGGAGCATCGGGAGGGTTGCCGATATGTGGTATCTGTAAGAAGCCACATGTCGGGGAGTGTCTTATGCTAAGGTCAGCCCCGGTGACCTGCTACACTTGTGGACAGCCGGGCCATAAGAGTAACGTCTGCCCGAGGAGGGGTACTGCACCAACTCAGTCTGTGGGATCGGTGCAGGGGCCTAGAGCTCCGTCTAGGAGCTATGGAGGCGGAGGTGGCGGCAGTATGGGACGAGGGGCTGCGAGTGCTGGCCGAGGAACGGGTGCTAATGCCATGCCTGTGGGAACTGGGGGAGACCAAGGGCGGCTGTATGCTCTCACCAGGGGTGCGGCAGAGAATGCTAATGACGTGGTAACCGGTATGATCTCTATCTCAGATCTTTCCGCTTACGCTTGTTTGATTCGGGTTCTACCCATTCCTTTGTGTCTGAGAAATGTTTGAGTAGCTTGGGTGTCATAGCTGGTAGTCTAGGCGGTAGTTGGGGTGTCAGAACTCCTTTGGGGACGTCGGTCCGGGTAGATCGTGTGTGTAGGGGTTGTAAGGTGTTAGTGGGAGGTGTAGAGTTTTTGGCGGAGTTGGTGGTGCTCCCTTTCAACGAATTCGACGTTATCCTAGGAATGGATTGGTTGGCTAGACATGGGGCATTGCTTGATTGTCGAAGAAGGAAGTGTTGCTTCAGGTGGAAGGTGTTGGCCAGGTGGTGTTCAAGGGTGTTAGAAAGAGGGAGACAGCACCTATGGGATTAATTTCAGCAATGCAAGCTTTCTCTTTGGTCCGAGAGGGGTGTGAGGCTCTGTTGGTTCAGGTATCGGTTGAGCAGAAGGAGGAGTTGGGAAAGGTGCCGGTAGCTCGGGAGTTTGCTGATGTGTTTGAGGAATTACCTGGGGCACCGATCGAGCGTGAGGTGGAGTTCAATATAGAGTTGGTCCCTGGGACTGCTCCAATCTCTATTCCACCTTATCGCATGGCACCGACGGAGTTAAAGGAGTTGAAGGAGCAATTGCAGGAACTCTTGGATAAGGGGTTCATCCGCCCAAGTGTATCACCGTGGGGGGCACCGGTGTTGTTTGTGAAGAAGAAGGATGGGTCGATGCGGATGTGTATTGACTATAGGCGGTTGAACAAGGCGACGATCAAGAATCGTTACCCACTTCCAAGGATAGACGATCTCTTCGATCAATTGCAAGGGGCTGAAGTGTTCTCGAAGATAGACTTGAGGTCGGGTTATCACCAGTTGAAGGTGGAGGAAAGATCGGTGCCAATGACAGCCTTTAGGACCCGCTATGGACACTATGAGTTTCTGGTGATGCCGTTTGGTCTCACCAATGCTCCCGCCGCGTTCATGGCTCTTATGAACAAGGTCTTCCACGAATATTTGGATAAGTTCGTGATAGTGTTCATCGATGATATTCTCATCTATTCCAAGAATGAGAAGGAGCATGCGGAGCATTTGAGGATTGTTTTCCACAAGTTGAGGGAGCAGCAACTTTTTGCCAAGTTCTCGAAGTGTGCCTTTTGGTTGGAAGAGGTGTTGTTTCTTGGACATGTGGTCTCTAAGAGAGGTGTGGAGGTTGACCCGAAGAAGATTGAAGCGGTGGTTAACTGGTCCCCACCTAAGGATGTGTCGCAACTAAGGATCTTCTTGGGTCTGGCTGGTTATTATCGAAGGTTTGTCGAGGGATTCTCCACTATAGCCTCCCCTTTACATAAGTTGTTGAGGAAGGAGTCAAAGTATGAGTGGAGTGAGGCGTGCCAGAAAAGCTTCGAGGAGTTGAAGAAGCGGTTGACTTCAGCTCCGGTGTTGACCCTGCCGGTGGAAGGTGGCGAATATGTGGTATTTAGTGATGCTTCACTGCAAGGGTTGGGGTGTGTGCTGATGCAGAATGGGAAGGTTGTTGCTTATGCCTCACGTCAGCTTAGAGTGCATGAGGTGAACTATCCGACCCACGACTTGGAGTTAGCCGCAGTGGTGTTCGCCTTGAAGTTGTGGAGGCACTATCTGTATGGTGAGACGTTTAAGATCATGACCGACCATAAGAGCCTTAAGCACCTTATGGATCAGAAGGAGCTGAATGGTAGGCAACGGCGTTGGATGGAGCTCTTGAAGGACTATGACTGCACCATTGACTACCATCCCGGTAAGGCTAATGTGGTTGCAGATGCATTGAGTCGGAAAGAGTTAGTTGATCTTAGGGCGTTGAGAGTGAAAATGCAGATGAATGATGTGGGAAGTTTGCTTGCTAAGCTTAGTATCCGACCCATGCTGAATGATAGGATTGGTGAGGAGCAACTCAAGGATGCTACTTTAGTGGCTATTCGAGGGGAAGTTGAAAAGGGCTTGGATAATGGGTTTGAGGTAGTTGGTGGGTTATTGAGGTGCAAGGGACGAGTGTGTGTGCCGGAGGTGGAGGAGTTGAGGAGGGGGATATTAGAGGAGGCCCACTCTTCGATGTATGCTATGCACCCCGGAATGACTAAGATGTACAATGACCTGAAGTTGAGTTTTTGGTGGCCAGGGATGAAGAAGGACGTGGCACGTTTTGTGGCGACTTGTCTGGTTTGTCAGAAGACAAAGGCGGAGCATAGAGCTCCGGGTGGGTTACTCCAGTCTCTACCAATTCCGGAGTGGAAGTTCGTGGACATCACCATGGACTTCGTGTCGGGTTTTCCGCCAACCAAAGAGGGGAAGGATGCCGTGTGGGTAATAGTCGATCGTTTGACAAAAGTTGCTCATTTCATACCCATTCGGTTTAAGCCAAATGTGGAGGAGTTGGCCAAGCTGTATATAAAGGAAGTAGTAAGGTTGCATGGGGTTCCTCAGTCCATCGTCTCTGATCGTGATCCGAGTTTCACATCTCACTTTTGGGAGGGGCTGCATACGGCGTTGGGAACTAAGCTGAAATTCTCAACGGCATATCATCCCCAGACGGATGGGCAATCGGAGAGGACGATTCTGACTTTGGAGGAATTATTGAGGAGTTGTGCGATGGAATTCCAAACTCCATGGACGAAATTGTTACCTTTGGTTGAGTTCGCCTACAATAACTCATATCATAGTAGTTTGAGGTCCGCTCCTTTTGAGGCTTTGTATGGGAGGAAGTGTAGGACGCCTTTGTGTTGGGATGAAGAAGGTGCGAGAGTGTTGTCGGGTCCTCAAGTTGTACAAGAGACGGCTGATCGTATTAAGGTAATTAAGGATAGGTTGAGAGCGGCCCAGGATAGGCAAAAGGCGTATGCAGATGGTCGAACAAGAGAGCTGAGTTTTGATGTTGGGGAGAAGGTATTTTTGAAGGTGTCGCCATGGAAGGGGCTGATGCGTTTTGGTAGGAAAGGAAAGTTGGCACCTCGATACATTGGTCCTTATGAGATTCTAGCTAAGTCGGGTCCGGTGGCGTATATGCTGGCACTGCCGAAGGAGTTAGAAAGGATGCACAACGTGTTTCATGTGAGTATGCTTAAGCAGTATCATGGAGACCCTGCACATGTGATTCAGCCGGAGGAAGTGGAGATCGAGCGAGATTTGACTTATGAGGAGAAGCCGGTTGCTATAGTGGATAGGCAAGTTCGGGTTTTGAGGAATAAGCAGATTCCACAGCTCAAGGTGGTATGGAGGAACCACGAGAGTGAGTCGGCTACTTGGGAGACCGAGGAGGATATGAGGCGGCGGTATCCGGAATTAGTGGAAGCTTATGCTTCAGGTATTTACGTCCCTTGATGTGTGTTCTGGTGTTTGCTCGTTGTGGTGGAGTCTCGAGGGGGTCTAGGGTGTGTTGGGTGATGGCCTGGTGTGGGGAGTTGGTGTAGGAATGTTGGGTGGTTGAAGGAGGGCTGTTAGATCGTCGTTAGGGATTTTGGGGGTTAATAGGATGCTTGGATTGCTGCAATTCTTGCTGTACTTTCCAAATCGTGTCGCTAGGGGGAGTTGGGGATGATTTCGGGGACGAAATCCTTGAAGTTGTGGAGACTTGTAACATCCCCGCCCAACCAATCAGTTTGGAACTCGAGTTCGGGTGATTGAGGCATTGGAAACAGTGTTCTTGAGGTCCCATCGAAGTTTGGGACGTCCGAATTTGAGTTGGGTCGAGTTAAAACACTTTGGGGGTGCTATTGATGACACCTGAGCCATGTGTCATGCTTTGAGTGCATGTGTCATGCTTTGAGTGCATGTGTCATGCTTGAGTGTTAAAAACTCAGATTTGAGGAGTTCTTCACTCTTCCACTTTTTCCATCTTTCCCCAAACCTCTTCACTTTGCCTTTTTTCTCCAACTTTCCCCAAAACCCGTACTTGAAGGAAACCAAAAACCCAGTTAGGTCAATCCTTGATTCCGGGAGTTGTAGAGCTCCGATTGACGATCCGTTTCTTGCCACGCGTTTGTGTCGATGAGAGGAAGAGATCGCTGGTCGTAGTTCTGGCTGGGTCGGAGTAGGCTGCTGTCAGTGAGGAGGAGAGGAGCTACGACTTTGGAGTTGTAGAACTTGGCCGTTCGGGTTTCGGGAGTCATTTTAGAGTCTCGTCATCTTCTCCAGGTGAGGGCTTAGCGTTGTGTAGGTAGTTTGGATGATGTGAGGAGTTTCAATTTTGACTTAGATGGGATTAGGTTATTGCATGAATTGGAAGAGAGTAAAAGGGGATTTTGTTATGTGATTAATTGTTGTACATTTGTGAAAGTTGGTCGTTGTTGTATGCTTGTCGATATGATGGATTGCGTGATGATAGCGGGCTGTTTGTTATGTGCCATGAATGGGGGAGATATTAACCTTGATGCTTAATGGATTGGAGGTAGTAACGAGTGTAGGAGGGTTGGGATATGATGTTGTAACTGTGTTCTGCCCGAGTTGATAGTTGTGGATTGCAGGAGGGGTGGTCCTGCCAATGTGGGATCGCCCTTACACGATGGATAGGTGGACGGTTCCGCCAATATGGGGCTGTCCAATGAAGGATGTACAGGAGGGTAACCCTACGACTCATGACATGGCTTCCCCTGTACTTGCAGGTGGGGGTGGCCGGTGAGCTAGCCGTTTACCCTTGAACTGTTTGTGCCGTGGGAGGCGTTGAATGATTTGGATTGTGTTGGAATTATGTGATGATGAGATGGTGTGGATGGATTGATTAGTAATCTGAATTGTATGAGTTGTGATACGAATATGAATATAGAACTGGAAGGAGCCCACACTACCCCACCCGAAATACTGGTTGTGATTGAGTCCGATTCACTGGGGTGAATCCCTTGGCTGGGTTGCCAAGGTTGGTTGATTTTCTCCTTCGTGGGAGGATCCTATATGGATGCGTCGGAATGTATTCTCCTTCGTGGAAGGATCCCTAGTGGATGCGTCTGGTTGATGTGATGGCCGGCGGTGGTGGTGTGGATAACTCCTTGGCGCCTAATAACTCACCTAGATAATATGAATGTGAATGTTTGTGTGCTTGTGGTTGTGGTAGTGACTTGGTTGATGGATGTGATGTGATGATGCTGTGTGTGCCGTGGATTGATGTATTAATTCTGTGTGATTCTATTGTTATGAATTGTGCTTGAGAACAAGAACTGACCAACGTGATCACCTAGACTGTATTAGGGAATTAAAATATGGAAAGGGGGGTTGGGTTTGGTTCCATTGCTGGATGTCTTGTGCGGAGTTGGGACCGCTCCATAGAGTAGGACAACGTGTAGGTAGGCCAGTGGGTTCACTCAATTTCAATAGGAAATTGATCCCTTCTCCCCTTTCAGGATCTCGTGGCTAGTAGAGGTGGCTGAGGAGTTTGAGTTCGAGGTTGATTTCGCGAAGTTCTGGACGGAAGCCATGAGGTGAAGACTTTTATTATGTGTGGATCCGGGCACTTGTCCCGGTATCCTTTTGATCTTTTTGTTGTTTGTGTTTTGTAGGATTTTGAGTAGCTGCTTCGCTCCACTCCGGACTCTCGGTGCTCATCCGCTACACCGACCATCGCCTTACAGGTTCTTCGTATCTCTCTACTCTAGATTATTTCTGTGAGGACACAGAACCGTTTAAGTGTGGGGTAGGAGTCTAAGATTATGCATGATCTTGCTTGCTATCTATGATTCTGTGGTTCAAATTTGAAAATTCTCTAGCATAGAATTGCTCAATTCTTGACTTTTGATGTTCAATTGACTTCAATTTTAAACAATGACGTCTAGACTGTTCCACTTAGAACCTGTAACCAACGTGTTGGCACTGATATTAAATGAGTCTAGGTCAGAACAGATCATAAATCACTTCTGTAGTTGAAACTTGAATTAATTGAATTAATTGGTTTGTTGATAACAAAGCTCGATAACACCGTTCTAAGATGATAAATGCTAGCTTCTTCCATGTTTTTCACTCCATATTTGATCACCTGTGATTGTGGCTTGAGATTAGACGGAAATCCCATTCGAAATCTTGTGTAAAAAGTTATAACTAGCTAGGATTAAGTGGCTAAATTGTTGAATCAAGTAATTGAGTTATTCAAGTTAATGTTAAGTTCTTTAAAGTGCTGAAAATGAAGCTAGGCAAGCCCGACACCTAAGTGAAGTGTTCGGGTTGAGCACTAGCATAAGCACAAATACTGTGAGCTAGGCAGGTCCAACACCTAAGTGAAGTGTTTGGTATCGAGCACTAGTATGCAGTAAATCAAAGGAAGACGTCGAAACTTGAAATACATTGTTGTTTAAATCGTTCCTAGCTAGAACATGTAATGTACAGATCTAGAAACGGATGAAGTTGAGTCGATAGCCACGTCACTTTTCCTACCTCCGCGTCCGCATAATGGCTAGAGCTTAAAGTTTTCTTTTTTTTATTAGAATTGGTGTTATCGTAGTCGGTTAATCATAATTAATTGTTTTGCCAAGAAACGAGCTTTGTTAAAACCACTACTTGAAGTGTGCAAAATTAGTGAGATCGAAAACTTATTTGGTTGATGATCTTGCATGTGTAGGTCACTTTTTCTACGTGGAACAGTCTAAACCAAATCGCCAGAATTGAATCTCAGTTTAATCTCGTGTCATTTGTGAATTTGAGTGTGTTCTAGTTCAGTTTGCTTGAGGACAAAAAGCTTAAGTGTGGGGTATTTTGATGACACTCGAATTGACGTGATTATCAGCCTCATTTAAGCGACATTTCATTGCTTAAGACACGGTTTTTAGGGTAGAATAGTGAATATTCACTCAACTGATCCATCTCATGCCTTTTGTGTTACCTTGGCCCATTTCGGGTCTATTTGATGGTTTTCTAGTATTTTCGTGTTAGTACAGGTGTTCGCCATCAAATACGTAGCCAAGGACGTGTCTAAGGCACTGGAACCTCGAGGAATCACACCCGAATCAACCAGAAAAGTCGTTCAACTCAAAAGGAATTCCTGCCCCATTTACACACAGATTTTCGACAAAAATACCCTTGAGTTTTCACCGAAAATGCAAGAAGGAATCCACTGGCCCAATCAAGAAGAAGTTTTCGACGAAAACCTTGGGAGTTTTCGCCGAAAACCCTAAGTCATTTCAGCCGGAATAAACAGAGGAATCAAGCCGACTTTTCAACATATATTTTCGCCGAAAATTCCCTTGTATTTTCGGCAAAAATCCAAGCAAAAATCAGCAGTTGCTCGGTTAGGTTTAAATACAAAAGCGGCGGCTAAAAATAAGGGGGAATTTTTACACACAATTTTACACGGGACGAAAAATCCCAAGACGGAGAGAGAGAGAGAACGAGTGGATAGAGTTCAAGGAGCCAGGAACGGATCGTGACGCCAGTGCTAGGAGTGGAAGATTCAGCAGATTGAAGCTGCAAGGAGTCGTCGAAATTAGGTTTTGCAGTTCTTCTCTATTTTCCCAACCTGAGATGTATTCTTTGTCTGTCTTCGATTCTTCTGTATTGAATATGAGTAGCTAAACTTGTAGAGCTTAGATTAGATGAACCCTAAGTGATCCAGGGCTTTAAAGCGGTCACGGATCGGCGGTGATTAGGTTCGAAATTCATTCAGTTTCTTCTTCGTGTTTGGTTTGTTCTTCATTGTTCATGTTTCTTGTCTGGTTTGGCCACCTAGATTAGATTCTTGTTAAGCTAAGGATAGAAGCGAACGCTCGCCTTACTTTAGAACATCAAATTGAACAATTAACCTTATAATTGTTCGAGGTTGAGTTCGAGGTTGATTTCACGATCCGTTCCTGGCTCCTTGAACTCTATCCACTCGTTCTCTCTCTCTCCGTCTTGGGATTTTTCGTCCCATGTAAAATTGTGTGTAAAAATTCCCCCTTAATTTTAGCCGCCGCTTTTGTACTTAAACCTAACCGAGCGACTACTGATTTTTGCTTGGATTTTCGCCGAAAATACAAGGGAATTTTCGGCGAAAATATATGTTGAAAAGTTGGCTTGATTCGTCTGTTTATTCCGGCTGAAATGACTTAGGGTTTTCGGCGAAAACCCCCAAGGTTTTCGCCGAAAACTTCTTCTTGATTGGGCCAGTGGATTCCTTCTTGCATTTTTGGCGAAACTCAAGGGTATTTTCGGGTGTGATTGGGGTAGGAATTCCTTTTGAGTTGAATGACTTTTCTGGTTGATTCGGGTGTGATTCCTCGGGGTTTCAGTGCCTTAGACACGTCATTGGCTACCGTGTTTGATGGCGAACACCTGTGCTAACACGAAAATACTTGAAAACCATCAAATAGACCCGAAATGGGCCAAGGTAACACAAAAGGCATGAGATGGATCGGTTGAGTGAATATTCACTATTCTACCCTAAAAACCGTGTCTTAAGCAATGAAATGTCGCTTAAAAGAGGCTGATAATCACGTCAATTCGAGTGTCATCAGTACTTGTTGTATTACTGATTCATAAAAATTGAAGCAAAATGACATGTGATGTAGCTGTGCTTGGGTCACCACTTGAACCATATACAACTCTTACCAAATGACAATTTTTTAAAATAGTTAATATATTATATTTAATTCATCAAAATGTCATATACACATATCATACAATATTAAAAAAAATGTTAAATTTAACACATAAAAAATATATAATTACAATATTATTATTTTAATACTTTCGTATGGATACCGCTTGGCACAATTTCTGACTCGGCTACTGAATTTTCCACCAATTTGAGTTACAGGGATGCAACGGTTCTTGATAGTAACTACATTAGTTGAGCAACTTATGTACAATCACCCGAATAGTCAAGTTTTGAGTACTTGTGAGTTGTGATGCAAGAAATCTAGTTTAATGGGAGGCAACAAATCTAGTCAAGTTTTGCAATTAGTACTCTATTTGCTTCGTTGAGCGTGGACGCGATCAAATTTGATGGGAGTCGTTCCTCTTGAAAGAGACTGTGCCAACTCTCTTGTCGCCTAGGCCTTGTTGGTTGGATTATTGAAGAATGATGGCCTATACAAGGTTTTCCTCCAAGTCACGATCATCTTTGCTCCAATCTTACTAGGAAAATAGAATCAGTATCTATTTTCATTTGTGTTATGTGATTTGACACTTTCTCCATGCTTTCATGATTTTCCTTTCTGTGGAATAGATTTCTGAAACTGTTTAATGTAAGTGCAAACCAAATAACTTTTGGTTTGGAGTCTGTCATAGTACCGACGGAAACCAATGAAATGGAAGGCTTCAGAAAGAAACAAACCAACAAAATCAGAATCAAAAAGCTCATCCTTATAAACTTGTCATGAAGCTGTTAAAATTGGTGGTGACTCTTGTAATTGTTGGTACTCTCAATTTAAATGGTTGTCCATGGAGAGTGAACTCATCCACCAATCATTGCAAACATAATGGAGACATTTTTGTTGCCTTAGACGCCACGACCGAAATAACCTCGAATATTTGTATAGAGTACTTCAACATAATGACTCACGTTGCAGAGATCTAAGTCGTCAAATTTTGACTCGTCATAGATTGTGATTGTTGGAGATGGGAGAATGATAAACTTATTCTTTCACATATTAAGCTTGAGATGGAGATGGAGTCTACTAAAGATTAAAATTATATATGAAGAAGATGAAGGGGAATCTTCACTCATGTCGAAAGGAATTTGGTTGGATCAAAATGGGTTGGATCATCTAATGATGTTTTTTCATAGCACTCTGGGCGGATCTAATGATTGAGGACATGGAAATTTAAAATTATAATTTTAGTTGACATAGTTGGCTAATATTCTGGACTAAAAATTGAATAGAAATAGATGGAATATTGATCCTTCCCTAAAGTCAAATTTGAGTCATTGGTGTGTGCAAAATGAAAGTAGAGTGACCACTATAACGACGAGTGGTTGAACGACGCAATGATTTCAACATATGTTGAACAGGATTTGTGTGCTAGTTTAGACAAGAAATTTGTTTTACATTGCTTTCAAAATATGAAATCTCGACGTGGTTCTTGTAACTAATGACTATTATTGAGTTGTTGATTTATTGTACCAATCTTAAATATCATTTTGACTACTCTTTATTTGATTTAGTATTGTCCTTTTTACTGTATAAATTTCCACCCAAATAAGGCTCCCCCTTCGCCAAATTTCTGGCTCCGCCACTGACTATATATAAAGCAAATCAGGGCCAAACCTTTTGTCACATAATCTTTCCTACCCCTCCCCTTAATTTGAGGAATCTAGCCAACGAAATAATTTTTTTACAAATAAAAATGCAAAAAAACCACCTCACTTTTCTTAATTGGGGATTTTTTTCCAAAAACAGGCTTGGGCCAAAATTCAATTTCCAAAATAGGCTCGTTCTACGGTCAATTCCCAAAGTAGGCTTGTGTGTGCTGACTGGACGCGTACATCGACAAATTAAGTAGCGATTAGCATAAAATCGGCAGAATGTTTGGCGACATGAGCTCAGCCCCAAAATCGCCACTTATAGTGGCGATTTTACTCTGAAAATCGCCACTGTAAGTGGCGATTTTGGGTCTGACAAAAGCAGCCCCAAAATCGCCACTTATAGTGGCGATTTTCAGAGTAAAATCGCCACTATAAGTGGCGATTTTGGGGCTGCTTTTGTCAGCCCTAAATCGCCACTTATAGTGGCGATTTCAGCTATGAAAATCGCCACTATAAGTGGCGATTTTATGCTAACTTTGTCAGACAAAAATCGCCACTTCAAGTGGCGATTTTCACAGTTCTTTTGTCTGACACTTTTATTTCAAATATAGTAAAATAGCATTTTGGTCTTTCTACTTTGTCAACTTAACAAATAGCCCCTTATTGTATAAACCGCTATTTTTATCTCTCATACTTATAGTTGATCCTTCTTATAGTTGAAATGGAAGGATCCAAAATACAAATTGGTCAAAGTATGAGAGATAAAAATAGCGATTTATACAATAAGGGGCTATTTGTTAAGTTAACAAAGTAGAAAGGCTAAAATGCTATTTTACTATATTTGAAATCAAAGTGTCTGACACTTTTATTTAAATATAGTAAAATAGCATTTTGGCCTTTCTACTTTATGAACTTAACAAATAGCCCCCTATTGTATAAACCGCTATTTTTATCTCTCATACCTTGACCAATTTGTATTTTGGATCCTTCCATTTCAACTATAAGAAGGATCAACTATAAGTATGAGAGATAAAAATAGCGGTTTATACAATAAGGGGCTATTTGTTAAGTTGACAAAGTAGAAAGACCAAAATGCTATTTTACTATATTTGAAATAAAAGTGTCAGACAAAAGAACTGTGAAAATCGCCACTTGAAGTGGCGATTTTTGTCTGACAAAGTTAGCATAAAATCGCCACTTATAGTGGCGATTTTCATAGTTGAAATCGCCACTATAAGTGGCGATTTAGGGCTGACAAAAGCAGCCCCAAAATCGCCACTTATAGTGGCGATTTTACTCTGAAAATCGCCACTATAAGTGGCGATTTTGGGGCTGCTTTTGTCAGGCCCAAAATCGCCACTTACAGTGGTGATTTTCAGAGTAAAATCGCCACTATAAGTGGCGATTTTGGGGCTGAGCTCATGTCGCCAAACATTCTGCCGATTTTATGCTAATCGCCACTTAATTTGTCGATGTACGCGTCCAGTCAGCACACACAAGCCTACTTTGGGAATTGACCGTAGAACGAGCCTATTTTGGGAATTGAATTTTGGCCCAAGCCTATTTTTGGAAAAAATCCCTTAATTGGTTATTATTTTCTTTATAATACCATTTCAGAATAAACTAATTCCTTAAACATAGTTAGTGCAATAGAAATTCTATTATTATATTTAAACTAATAATATTTTAAATTCAATATATTAATTAATGAATAAATGTCAAATTCATATTATTAAATATTGTCGTAATTCTTCATTATATGTTGGACATCTTGGCAAATCGGTGATCAATTGATTGAGCTAGACGAGAAAATTAACAAACTTCAAAGTAGTCACTTAATTTGTCTAAGAGTTCTTTATGCAAAGACCCTCCTGAACTACCTCTAAACTCTTAAAATTCGGTGGTTACATGAAACACTTGAATGGTTCTCTTAATGGATTTTAACAATTCAACCTAATCAACGTTCTAGCTCTTGAATTTTAATAGACAAAAGATAATTTAGGATGGTTATATTACCCGAACAAAAAATACGACAAATGAGAAAGGGATATCAACTGTTTAGATCCAAATCAAACTATTGTCACGCCTACTCATTTTATGTGATTTTTTTGTGACTTTTCTTTTTCATTTATGTGAAGTTTGTAATAATTTTTATTATTGGTATAAATTAACACATCAACTACATTGTATTATATTTATTAGAATTTTTATTATTATGTACACATATGTGTAGGAAATGAAAAAAATAATTTGACGTCATGATCTCATCAAATTGAGATTAAAGAATGTTCATTAACTACACATGTTTGTATCTATTTTCAATATAGTTGAATAGAGACAATGTTTGCATACCACCATGTATGGTAGTTATATTATGTATCAATGACGTCATCTTTGTTACATAATTATGCTTTCAATTTCAATAATATTATGTTATAAACTTTTATTGTAATATATTACATTATAGAATCTTTGTAACGTTTTTTTTATGAATGCTATAGAATCTTTGTAATGTTGCATTACATTATAGCATATGATTTTTGGAATGTTACATTACATTACAAAATAGGGGTGGGCACTCATCCGCCTCGCACCGCACCGCACTGCACCGAACCGCAATTTTTTTTATCCGCACTGCATCAAACCGCATTACGAGTAATACGCGGTGCGGTTTTATTTTCATGCTCGTAGTCTGCGGTTCGGTTGAGTCGCAACCGCGATTTGGCGGTTCAAACCGCAAATCGCAAATCACTGTTCATTGTTCATTGTTCAATGGGCTAAACTCAATGGACAGTCCATGGCAAACTCAATGTTCATTGTTCAATGGGCTAAACTCAGCCTCTAAGCCCAACTGCAACTACTGTGGTAAACCTGATCTGGTGTTCCTTGACGGCTGACACCCACCCCAACTCCAAAGCAGCAGCCGGCCGGCAAACTCGCGTCACGAGTCGCGACTGACGATTCCCGTTTCCAAGTCGGCGAGCGGCGCATCGGCGACTCCCGGTTGAGTGTTGACGATTCCCGTTATCAAGTCGGCGAGTGGCGCATCGGCGACTCTCGGTTGACGATTTCCGTTTCCAAGTCGGCCAGAACCAAGCGATTCGAAATCAGCTCTACTTTGAGCACTCGCACGTTCTTCCTCTCCAGTTCGAGTCTCTTCTTGTATCTGTATGTACCGCAACACTCCTTTACAATTCTATTCTTCATTGTAGTAGCTTCTAGTTCATGTTTCCGATTCTTATAGGTTTTCTACTGCAGATTGCTCAAATGGGTTCTCCATCTAACATTCCTATGTCTGTCACTGCAACGTCAACTCCAACACTGGCATCTTTGTCAACACAAAAAGTATGTTCCTCGTAATCATGTCTTCCTCCTAAATTTTGAGCTGTTAGCTTCTGAACTAAGTTGGGTCAGTCCTTGACGCAACATCATTTCGCCTATTTGCTATGTATTGAGATAACAAAGGCATGATGGTGATATTGGCAGCAGGCTGTGAGTGAGAGGTAAACTGTAAATGGAAGTCAGTCAATTTTCAATGATAGTCTAAGCTCTTGTAGTTTCTGTGGTATGGACAGTACAGGGCTTAGAACTGAAATGAAATCATAATTAATCTCATAAACTGAAATGGACAGTACAGTTTCTCGTAGTTCTATAGTTTCTGTGAGCATCTCATAATCTTCTTCTCTTGTATTTATCTTTCTATTGAACCATATTAGTTGATGTTATGTTACACAATCTCCATCTCTTTGTCATTGACATATGCCATGTCTGAAAAAGAAGACAATCATTGATTTGCAGAAGGGTTCATTGAACCGTGGCCAGTGGGTTGACATGGCCATTGAAGCCAGCAAAGCCATACATATCCCTAAACCCTTGTGTAGGAGCAATGGTGAGACTTCCACACTTGTGCCGGAGTCCACTTAGGTAAAAAATCGCTATCTCTCGTCTCTCATTCAATACTTTTGTGATTATCTCTCGTCTCTCATTTAATGAGCCTGCTCTGCTGTTTAATTAAGAAATTATAATTAATCACATCACTGTGTCTTGCTCCCTGTTTGGACTGCTATTTAAGTATGGTTAGTTTCAGCAATTGGCCAAATTGGTCTCTTGAATGTTTTAGTGTGCCTTCCCAGATTAGCTTTGGGGCTTCCTTTGTGTAAAGCCCTCTGGTCTTTTTGTTGGTAGGGTGCTGAAAGGCCAGAAAGAAACACTATGTTAAATAACCATCATTGATGGTGAAGAGCTCTGTATATATTGATGGAACTCGTTGCCCTGCACTGTATGCATAAACTCATCCAATGTAGCTCTGTATTAGAAGACTTACTGTCCCAACTTGTTATCTATTAGGTGTTGAGGATGGATTATGATATGCTCTTAATCAGCTTGTAATTGGTTTGTTGCAGGTTCGAACTGTAATGTTGCAGATCCTCTTGGTGGTTGGTACGAAGCTGCAAAATAGAACTTAATGTGTCTACTGTTGGCGTGTTTTCGGAATTAGTAATGATTGATAGATTATTGGTAGTCATGAACATGTGTGTGATGATAAGGTGGATGTTTCTTTGTGGATTTAAGGATTGTTGAAACTAGAGATTATGTGATTTGTGGATTTAAGGATTTGTGATTAACCTCTATAATTATTATTATTTTTGTTTTTGCGGTTTGTGGTTTAAACCGCACCGAAACCGCAAATATTGCGGTGCGGTTTAAACTGAACCGAATATGAATGCGGTGCGGTTTGAACCGCAATGTATGCGGTCGGGTTCCTACGAATTTTCATCAATACGGTGCGGTTCGGTTCAAACCGCACCGTTGCCCACCCCTATTACAAAACATGATTGGGGATAGTAATGTCACATAACACAATTGCACATAATGTCAAAATAGTGAATGTATTATCCCATATTTGCAAGACATATATCTTAGTAACATTATTTCTTTATCATAATTATAATATTCTTTGATTTTAATCATATTCTATTGATTCTTCAATAAAACTTTCTTTTTAGACTTAATCACATCACAAAAAGTTCTTACAACTAATTGTATGAATAATTGTAGACTTTCGCAATAGGCTTAATTTGAATGGTTAGGTATATGTTGTGTATTACTTACTATGGTGTTTCTATATTATGTGAACTTAACGAGGTAAAAAAATATTAAGATCAAAGTGGTATAGATTATAAATATGAGAGAAACTAAAAATGTTGCTTTGCTCAACCCCGCCATCGGTCGGGGAAAAAGCTAGTATGTATATATATCTATAAACATATATATGCAGAAATGAGATATAGAAGCTGCCACATCCTCATTTTTTCAAGTTTTAAGCCTTGTCCTTGATTCTATCTCCTGCTGCTCCAGATCAGAAGGTTGCGTGTTCAATTCACGTTGAGTTCATCATTTTTTCAAGTTTTAAGCCTTCTCCTTGATTCTCTCTCATGCTACTCTAGATCAGAAGGTTGTATGTTTGATTCACGTCGAGTTCAACATTTTTCAAGCTTTAAGCCTTCTCCTTGATTATCTCTCCTTCTACTCCAGATCAGAAGGTTGCATGTTCGATTCACGTCGGGTTCAATTCCCATAACCACTATTTGTTTTTGTATAGCGGTTTTGATATTTTGATCAACTATTTTCGTAGTAATATATTCACCATTTATCAAAAATAAAATCAGTATTTATATAATAGATACATTTATCAATACAATATCATTCTAATAAAAATTCTCAAAAACAATATTTTTATTGACTTTTCATTATTGAAATAAATAAAAATAAATTATATCACTCTCGCTCAGGAGTTGCTACGACAAAAAAAATTCGGCCAATGGGCCGAAAATAATCTAGTAATATATATATATGTGTGTGTGTGTGTGTGTGGTATAATCATCTGCTTTGTGAAGGGTTTGGCCGGATCCGGAGCTCTTTGATGGCGGGTTTGATGGTGAAGGAAGGCCAAGCTCATGACTTTACTCCAAGCCTTTAGTTTAGAGTTTGTTTGAACAATTTATTACCTTGTAACCATTCATTCATTAAGAAGAAATGAACGTTTGGGGTTGGTGGGTCTGGAAATATACAATTCTTAAATCTTGTTAATTGCCAGTTCGTGGAAAATGAAAATCACTATCAAAGATGTATCATGTACCTGTGGCTTCGTGTGGCCGACGTTGAATTTGAGATTCTCAGTGAAAGGATGGATATTGATAAATTTTCGCCATTATTGATTATTCCCAACACTTGCGAGTTCTGACTACACTACTATGACCTATTTATATCAAACCAGCATTGACTCCAATTCTCTCTCTAACATCTCGTCTCTAGTTGTGTATTTGTAGTCATCACCTAATTCAATTAGTTTTTTTTTATAAAGATGGATGATTAGTATTAATCAGGTGAACAACCAAAACAAAAGAATTTTTCACACGAGGACAATCACAGAAAAATCTGGCTAGTAGTAATCCATCATTAGACAAACGTTTTTTTTTCTCTTGGTTGGGGTTCAAGATTTTTGGTTTTAGGTTAATTTGACTAGTTTGATCATTAGATGATTTAGGTCGATCTGGGGAAGGGATCCGAACCCAATCTTTAAAGGTTGGACCGGTCCAACAAAAATCATAATAACCCAAAATACACCCCCAATCCCCTGCTTCGCAACCCTCACCCACTGTCGTTAGCTGACGGACCTTGAAGCTTGGACTAAAGCCATGAGCTTGCCCTTCCTTAACTATCAATGAGCTCAAGCGATCTGACCAAACCCTTCACCAAGCAGATGATTATATCAAATATATATTTTCAAAACTAACAAATCATAAGGATAGATAAGTGCAAACCCAATAAAAATTTGATGAAGTACGTACAAGCTACTAGCGATGGAAATCAATGGAATGGTAGGCTTCGGAAAGAAACCAACCAAACTAAATTGAAAACCCACAAGAGATCATATGGGAATCAACTAGTTCATCGGCTTCTTTCCGAGCCCACCATTCGATGAATACCAACCCAATGAAATCGAAATTCAGATGAAATAGAGGTTACTAACGGATGGAAATCAATGGAATGACAGGCTTCGGAAAGAAACCAATCAAACTAAATCAAAACCCACAAGAATATGGGAATAAACCAGTTCATCGACCGACTTCTTTCCGAGCATGCCATTCCGATGAATCCCACTCCAAGCCTTACTATTCATCGCCTCTAAACAACAAAGAACAGAAGATAGTATTGAGAGCTGCAACAGCAGCTTGCTGCTGCTGCTGCTGCTGAGATGAGTTTAGAGAATGGCGTGGGAGGGTATTATATAATGAATATATGATTTGATTTTCTATTTACTCTTGTAATTATCTTTTTCCTTTTCTGTTAGGCAATCCTTATCATGTACAGCTGTAGAGAATATCTCCTTGTATTTCTTTCCTTTCCGGATACAAACTCTACTATGTATTACTTTTACCTATTTAATAAATTTCACTAGGGGATTTTGTTGACCAAATCCAAATGGGAAAATCCCATTTAAGTTTTAACCCTAAATTAATCGACAGATAATTAAGGTTGGGTAAGGGTTTTTTTTGGAGTCAAAAGGTTATGAAGTTTTTTTTATGGTGAATCATTTAGAAACTTGTTGTATTACTTTTTTTAAGAAATATGTGACATGCTCGTATTATTAATGATCAACACTCATGCACACGTCAGAGAGTTCATGTTCGAGCCAAGTAGGAGGTACATGCCATGAACTCGGCGACGTTAAGGAAAAAGAAAGTTGAGCTAAGCTGTGAGCTACCTTATTCCTGTCTCTCCTAACTGCATCCACTTTGTAATGTGGTCTGGATTCTAGCAAATCACGACATTCTATAATTCTCCCGAATTCTGTTGCATCTTCATCATCTCTTCCCACAGCTTGGACGACATGTAACGAATCAGTTTCGAAGACTATGTTTGCATAGCCTTTATTTTCCACCCAATCAAATGCTTCCGCCAAAGCCAAAGCTTCCCCCTCTCTCACTTCCTGTCGGTCCCCCGTCAGGACGTTGTACAGGCCACGAAATCACCAACACAGTCTCGGATAAGCATTTCGCATCCCCATTTCCTGTCTTGCACCCGAAACGCAGCGTCAAAGTTGCATTTCAGTAACTATGAATCAGGTGAGTACCAGCTTTTACACTCCTCCGGCCTCGCATTATCATCTCGGCTGTTCAAATTCCACTCTGTACCGAGTTCAAACTATGTGATATAACTCTCTCTACTATCGAAGAACATTGATTCCAAACTCGATGGTTTCTCTCACTCCATATAGACCACATAAATGTAATTGCCTGCTTCATGTTATCGCCGGTCCAGTTCTCAATGACTTGCTGCATCCACTCTTCAAAGTCCGATTACTTTCAGTACTTGTTGTATTACTGATTCATAAAAATTGAAGCAAAATGACATGTGATGTAGTTGTGCTTGGGTCACCACTTGAACCATATACAACTCTTACCAAATGACAATTTTTTAAAATAGTTAATGTATTATATTTAATTCATTAAAATGTCATATACACATATCATACAATATTAAAAAAAAGTTAAATTTAACTCATAAAAAATATCTGATTACAATATTATTATTATTTTAATACTTTCGTATGGATACCGCTTGGCACAATTTCTGACTCGGCTACTGACTTTTCCACCAATTTGAGTTATAGGGATGCAACGGTTCTTAATAGTAACTACATTAGTTGAGCAACTTATGTACAATCACCCGAATAGTCAAGTTTTGAGTACTTGTGAGTTGTGATGCAAAAAATCTAGTTTAATGGGAGGCAACAAATCTAGTCAAGTTTTTGCAATTAGTACTCTATTTGCTTTGTTGAGCGTGGACGTGATCAAATTTGATGGGAGTCGTTCCTCTTGAAAGAGACTGTGCCAACTCTCTTGTCGCCTAGGCCTTGTTGGTTGGATTATTGAAGAATGATGGCCTATACAAGGTTTCCTCCAAGTCACGATCATCTTTGCTCCAATCTTACTAGGAAAATAGAATCAGTATCTATTTTCATTTGTGTTATGTGATTTGACACTTTCTCCATGCTTTCATGATTTGCCTTTCTGTGGAATAGATTCGTGAAACTGTTTAATGTAAGTGCAAACCAAATAACTTTTGGTTTGGAGTCTGTCATAGTACCGACGGAAACCAATGGAATGGAAGGCTTCAGAAAGAAACAAACCAACAAAATCAGAATCACAAAAGTCATCCTTATAAACTTGTCATGAAGCTGTTAAAATTGGTGGTGACTCTTGTAATTGTTGGTACTCTCAATTTAAATGGTTGTCCATGGAGAGTGAACTCATCCACCAATCATTGCAAACATAATGGAGACATTTTTGTTGCCTTAGACGCCACGACCGAAATAACCTCGAATATTTGTATAGAGTACTTCAACATAATGACTCACGTTGCAGAGATCTAAGTCGTCAAATTTTGACTCGTCATAGATTGTGATTGTTGGAGATGGGAGAATGATAAACTTATTCTTTCACATATTAAGCTTGAGATGGAGATGGAGTCTACTAACATATGAAGAAGATGAAGGGGAATCTTCACTCATGTTGAAAGGAATTTGGTTGGATCATCTAATGATGTTTTTTCATAGCACTCTTGGGCGGATCTAATGATTGAGGACATGGAAATTTAAAATTATAATTTTAGTTGACATAGTTGGCTAATATTCTGCACTAAAAATTGAATAGAAATAGATGGAATATTGATCCTTCCCTAAAGTCAAATTTGAGTCATTGGTGTGTGCAAAATGAAAGTAGAGTGACCACTATAACGACGAGTGGTTGAACGACGCAATGATTTCAACATATGTTGAACAGGATTTGTGTGCTAGTTTAGACAAGAAATTTGTTTTACATTGCTTTCAAAATATGAAATCTCGACGTGGTTCTTGTAACTAATGACTATTATTGAGTTGTTGATTTATTGTACCAATCTTAAATATCATTTTGTTTACTCTTTATTTCATTTAGTATTGTCCTTTTTATTGTATAAATTTTCCACCCGAATAAGGCACTCGCTTCGCCAAATTTTCTGGCTCCGCCACTGACTATATATAAAGCAAATCAGGGCCAAACCCTTTGTCACATAAGCTTTCCTACCCCTCCCCTTAATTTGAGGAATCTAGCCAACGCAATAATTTTTTTACAAATAAAAATGCAAAAAAACCACCTCACTTTTCTTCATTGGTTATTATTTTCTTTATAATACCATTTCAAAATAAATTAATTCCTTAAACATAGTTAGTGCAATAGAAATTCTATTATTATGTTTAAACTAATAATATTTTAAATTCAATATATTAATTAATGAATAAATGTCAAATTCATATTATTAAATATTGTCGTAATTCTTCATTATATGTTGGACATCTTGGCAAATCGGTGATCAATTGATTGAGCTAGACGAGAAAATTAACAAACTTTAAAGTAGTCACTTAATTTGTCTAAGAGTTCTTTATGCAAAGACCCTCCTGAACTACCTGTAATAATTTGTCTAAGTTTGTAATAATTTTTATTATTGGTATAGTTAATTTCACAAATTAGCACATCAACTACATTGTATTATATTTATTAGAATTTTTATTATTATGTACACATATGTGTAGGAAATGAAAAAAATAATTTGACGTCATGATCTCATCAAATTGATATTAAAGAATGTTCATTAACTACACATGTTTGTATCTATTTTCAATATAGTTGAATAGAGACAATGTTTGCATACCACCATGTATGGTAGTTATATTATGTATCAATGACGTCATCTTTGTTACATAATTATGCTTTCAATTTCAATAATATTATGTTATAAACTTTTATTGTAATATATTACATTATAGAATCTTTATAACGTTTTTTTATGAATGTTATAGAATCTTTGTAATGTTGCATTACATTATAGCATATGATTTTTGGAATGTTACATTACATTACAAAACATGATTGGGGATAGTAATGTCACATAACACAATTGCACATAATGTCAAAATGGTGAAGGTATTATCCCATATTTGCAAGATATATATCTTAGTAACATTATTTCTTTATCATAAATTATAATATTCTTTGATTTTAATCGTATTCTATTGATTCTTCAATAAAACTTTCTTTTTAGACTTAACCACATCACAAAAAGTTCTTACAACTAATTGTATGAATAATTGTAGACTTTCGCAATAGGATTAATTTGAATGGTTAGGTATATGTTGTGTATTACTTACTATGGTGTTTCTATATTATGTGAACTTAACAAGGTAAAAAAATATTAAGATCAAAGTGGTATAGATTATAAATATGAGAGAAACTAAAAATGTTGCTTTGCTCAACCCCGCCATCGGTCGGGGAAAAAGCTAGTATGTATATATATATATCTGGTGAACACTCCGGTGCACCCACTAAAAGTGGGTGCACCGGGTACACCCACTAACATTTTGATAGATAAACATGTTTTTAATATTTTTTTTTCGAATATAAGAATCTACATGTTGTTAAAGGATATATAGGATGATTTGAACAAAAAACTAATTTGGCAGAGATGATAATCTATCATATTGAGAAAAAATGCAGCTGTAGAAAGAAACCTGAAGAACATTAGGTATAATTTTATACTATGATGACTAAAAATTGTAATTAGGCTCAATTTAGACTTGTTAAGATTAAATCTATTGATATAAACGATTAGTTCAATAGAAATATCACTCTAGATAGCACAAACGTCAGTGGGTGTACCCGGTGCACCCACTTTTAGTGGGTGCACCGAAGCGTTTACCATATCTATAAACATATATATGCAGAAATGAGATATGGAAGCTGCCACATCTTCATTTTTTCAAGTTTTAAGCCTTCTCCTTGATTCTATCTCCTGCTACACCAGATCAGAAGGTTGCGTGTTCAATTCATGTTGACTTCATCATTTTTTCAAGTTTTAAGCCTTCTCCTTGATTCTCTCTCCTACTACTCCAGATCAGAAGGTTGCATGTTCGATTCACGTCGAGTTCAACATTTTTAAGTTTTAAGCCTTCTCCTTGATTATCTCTCCTTCTACTCCAGATCAGAAGGTTGCATGTTCGATTCACGTCGGGTTCAATTCCCATAACCACTATTTTTTTGTATAGCGGTGTTGATATTTTGATCAACTATTTTCGTAGTAATATATTCACCATTTATCAAAAAATAAAATCAGTTTTTATATAATAGATACATTTATCAATACAATATCATTCTAATAAAAATTCTCAAAATAATATTTTTATTGACTTTTCATTATTGAAATAAATAAAAATAAATTATATCACTCTCGCTTAGGAGTTGCTACGACAAAAAAAATTCGGCCAATGGGCCGAAAATAATCTTGTAATATATATATAAATATATGTGTTGTGTGTGTGTGTGTGTGCTATAATCATCTGCTTTGTGAAGGGTTTGGCCAGATCCGGAGCTCTTTGAAGGCGGGTTTGATGGTGAAGGAAGGCCAAGCTCATGACTTTACTCCAAGCCTTTAGTTTAGAGTTTGTTTGAACAATTTATTACCTTGTAACCATTCATTCATTAAGAAGAAATGAACGTTTTGGGGTTGGTGGGTCTGGAAATAAACAATTCTTGAATCTTGTTAATTGCCAGTTCGTGGAAAATGAAAATCACTATCAAAGTTGTATCATGTACCTGTGGCTTCGTGTGGCCGATGTGGAATATGAGATTCTCAGTGAAAGGATGGATATTGATAAATTTTCGCCATTATTGATTATTCCCAACACTTGCAAGTTCTGACTACACTACTATGACTTATTTATATCAAACCAGCATTGACTCCAATTCTCTCTCCAACATCTCGTCTCTAGTTGTGTATTTGTAGTCATCACCTAATTCAATCAGTTTTTTTATAAAGATGGATGATTAGTATTAATCAGGTGAACAACCAAAACAAAAGAATTTTTCACACGAGGACAATCACAGCAAAATCTGGCTAGTAGTAATCCATCATTAAACAAACGTTTTTTTTCTCTTGGTTGGGGTTCAAGATTTTTGGTTTTAGGTTAATTTGACTAGTTTGATCATTAGATGATTTAGGTCGATCTGGGGAAGGGATCCGGACCCAATCTTTAAAGGTTGGACCGGTCCAACCAAAATCATAGTAACCCAAAATACACCCCCAATCCCCTACTTCGCAACCCTCACCAACTGTCGTTAGCTGCGGAGCTTGAAGCTTGGACTAAAGCCATGAGCTTGCCCTTCCTTCACCATCAATGAGCAAGCGATCTGACCAAACCCTTCACCAAGCAGATGATTATATCGAATATATATTTTCCAAACTAACAATTCATAAGGATAGAGAAGTGCAAACCCAATAAAAATTTGATGAAGTACGTACAAGCTACTAGCGGATGGAAATCAATGGAATGGTAGGCTTCGGAAAGAAACCAACCAAACTAAATCGAAAACCCACAAGAGATCATATGGGAATCAACTAGTTCATCGGCTTCTTTCCGAGCCCACCATTCCGATGAATCCCAACCCAATGAAATCGAAATTCAGATTAAATAGAGGTTACTAACGGATGGAAATCAATGGAATGACAGGCTTCGGAAAGAAACCAATCAAACTAAATCAAAACCCACAAGAATATGGGAATAAACCAGTTCATCGATCGGCTTCTTTCCGAGCATGCCATTCCGATGAATCCCACTCCAAGCCTTACTATTCATCTCCTCTAAAAACCAAAGAACAAAACATAGTATTGAGAGCTGCAACAGCATCTGCTGCTGCTGCTGAGATGAGTTTAGAGAATGGCGTGGGAGGGTATTATATAATGAATATATGATTTGATTTTCTATTTACTCTTGTAATTATCTTTTTCCTTTTCTGTTAGGTAATCCTTATCATGTACAGCTGTAGAGAATATCTCCTTGTATTTCTTTCCTTTCCGGATACAAACTCTACTATGTATTACTTTTACCTATTTAGTAAATTTCACTAGGCCAAGGTTGGCAGGTGAGTCATTCCTTCTATATTATATACTACATCCAATGAAAACTAACGCTTAGGGTTTTGAAGCTTAGGTCATGGCGAGCGGCGCGGCATGCAAATAGGGGATTTTGTTGACCAAATCCAAATGGGAAAATCCCATATAAGTTTTAACCCCAAATTAATCGACTGATAATTAAGGTTAGGTAAGGGTTTTTTTTGGAGTCAAAAGTTATGAAGTTTTTTTATGGTGAATCGTTTAGTACTTGTTGTATTACTTTTTTTAAGAAATATGTGACATGCTCGTATTATTAATGATCAACACTCATGCACACGTCAAGAGTTCATGTTCGAGCCAAGTAGGAGGTACATGCCATGAACTTGGCGATGTTAAGGAAAAAGAAAGCTGAGCTAAACTTGAACAACCTTATTTCTGTCTCTCCTAACTGCATCCACTTTGTAATGTGGTCTGGATTCTAGCAAATCACGACATTCTAAAATCTCCCGAATTCTGTTGCATCTTCATCATCTCTTCCCACATCTTGGACGCATGTAACGAATCAGTTTTCAGAAGACTATGTTTGCATAGCCTTTATTTTCCACCCAATCAAATGCTTCTGCAAAGCCAAAGCTTCCCCCTCTTTCACTTCCTGTCGGCCCCCGTCCAGGACGTTTACAGGCCATGAAATCACCAACACTGTCTCGGATAAGCATTTCGCATCCCCATTTCCTGTCTTGCACCGACAACAGCGTCAAAAGTTGCATTTCAGGAACTATGAATCAGGTGGATACCAGCTTTTACACTCCTCCGGCCTCGCATTATCACCTCGGCTGTTCAAATTTCCACTCCTGTATCGAGTTCAAACTATGTGATATAACTCTCTCTACTGTCGAAGAACATTGTATTCCAAACTCGTTGGTTTTCTCTCACTCCATATAGACCCACATAACTGTAATTGCCTGCTTCATGTTATCGCCGGTCCAGTTCTCAATAACTTGCTGCATCCAACTCTTACCAAATGACAATTTTTTAAAATAGTTAATATATTATATTTAATTCATCAAAATGTCATATACACATATCATACAATATTAAGAAAATGTTAAATTTAATACATAAAAAATATATAATTACAATATTATTATTATTTTAATACTTTCGTATGGATACCGCTTGGCACAATTTCTGACTCGGCTACTGACTTTTCCATTAATTTGAGTTATAGGGATGCAACGGTTCTTGATAGTAACTACATTAGTTGAGTTACTTATGTACAATCACCCGAATAGTCAAGTTTTGAGTACTTGTGAGTTGTGATGCAAGAAATCTAGTTTAATGGGAGGTAACAAATCTAGTCAAGTTTTGCAATTAGTACTCTATTTGCTTCGTTGAGCGTGGACGCGATCAAATTTGATGGGAGTCATTCCTCTTGAAAGAGACTGTGCAACTCTCTTGTCGCCTAGGCCTTGTTGGTTGGATTATTTAAGAATGATGGCCTATACAAGGTTTTCCTCCAAGTCACGATCATCTTTGCTCCAATCTTACTAGGAAAATAGAATCAGTATCTATTTTCATTTGTGTTATGTTATTTGACACATTCTCCATGCTTTCATGATTTGCCTTTCTGTGGAATAGATTTGTGAAACTGTTTAATGTAAGTGCAAACCAAATAACTTTTGGTTTGGAGTCTGTCATAGTACGACGGAAACCAATGGAATGGAAGGCTTCAGAAAGAAACAAACCAACAAAATCAGAATCACAAAAGCTCATCCTTATAAACTTGTGATGAAGCTGTTAAAATTGGTGGTGACTCTTGTAATTGTCGGTACTCTCAATTTAAATGGTTGTCCAGGGAGAGTGAACTCATCCACCAATCATTGCAAACATAATGAAGACATTTTTGTTGCTTTAGACGCCACGACCGAAATAACCTCGAATATTTGTATAGAGTACTTCAACATAATGACTCACGTTGCAGAGATCTAAGTCGTCAAATTTTGACTCGTCATAGATTGTGATTGTTGGAGATGGGAGAATGATAAACTTATTCTTTCACATATTAAGCTTAAGATGGAGATGGAGTCTACTAAAGATTAAATTACATATGAAGAAGATGAAGGGGAATCTTCACTCATGTTGAAAGGAATTTGGTTGGATCAAAATGGGTTGGATCATCTAATGATGTTTTTTCATAGCACCCCTGGGCGGATCTAATGATTGAGGACATGGAAATTTAAAATTATAATTTTAGTTGACATAGTTGGCTAATATTCTGGACTAAAAATTGAATAGAAATAGATGGAATATTGATCCTTCCCTAAAGTCAAATTTGAGTCATTGGTGTGTGCAAAATGAAAGTAGAGTGACCACTATAACGACGAGTGGTTGAACGACGCAATGATTTCAACATATGTTGAACAGGATTTGTGTGCTAGTTTAGACAAGAAATTTGTTTTACATTGCTTTCAAAATATGAAATCTCGACGTGGTTCTTGTAACTAATGACTATTATTGAGTTGTTGATTTATTGTACCAATCTTAAATATCATTTTGTTTACTCTTTATTTCATTTAGTATTGTCCTTTTTATTGTATAAATTTTCCACCCGAATAAGGCACCCCCTTCGCCAAATTAGCACATCAACTACATTGTATTATATTTATTAGAATTTTTATTATTATTTACACATATGTGTAGGAAATGAAAAAAATAATTTGACGTCATGATCTCATCAAATTGAGATTAAAGAATGTTCATTAACTACACATGTTTGTATCTATTTTCAATATAGTTGAATAGAGACAATGTTGCATACCACCATGTATGGTAGTTATATTTTGTATCAATGACGTCATCTTTGTTACATAATTATGCTTTCAATTTCAATAATATTATGTTATAAACTTTTATTGTAATATATTACATTATAGAAATCTTTGTAACGTTTTTTTTATGAATGCTATAGAATCTTTGTAATGTTGCATTACATTATAGCATATGATTTTTGGAATGTTACATTACATTACAAAACATGATTGGGGATAGTAATGTCACATAACACAATTGCACATAATGTCAAAATAGTGAAGGTATTATCCCATATTTGCAAATATATATCTTAGTAACATTATTTCTTTATCATAAATTATAATATTCTTTGATTTTAATCATATTCTATTGATTCTTCAATAAAACTTTCTTTTTAGACTTAATCACATCACAAAAAGTTCTTAGAACTAATTGTATGAATAATTGTAGACTTTCGCAATAGGATTAATTTGAATGGTTAGGTATATGTTGTGTATTACTTACTATGGTGTTTCTATAGTATGTGAATTAACAAGGTAAAAAAATATTAAGATCAAAGTGGTATAGATTATAAATATGAGAGAAACTAAAAATGTTGCTTTGCTCAACCCCGCCATCGGTCGGGGAAAAAGCTAGTATGTATATATATCTATAAACAAATACTAGATTTTTTGCCCGCCCGTTGGCGGGTTTGAGCAAAACAACATTTTTATTATAAAAGGACCTCTCCTATTCATAATCTATACCACTTTGATTTCAATATCACTTACTTCGTTAAATTCACATAATATAGAAAATTATTGTGTTAACTCCAAGTAACACTCAATGTATACCTAGCCATTCAAATTAAACCAATTGCAAAGGTCACCAACTATTTTTTTTTTTTTGGCTAAAGTCACCAACTATTCGTAAAATTAACTATTAGAATTTTTTGTTATATAATTAATTTTAGATGAAAATTTTCTCGAAGAACCAATAGAATTGGATTAAAATAAGGCAAAAATACATCCTATGGCATGAACTATTGCGTAATTACTCATTTATACACGAACTTTTTAGAATTACACAATTGGCATGAACTTCACTGCCCGATGTTACTTATGGCATCCGTCCACTTCTGTCAGTGTTTCATGCGTAGTAAGCAGATGGACGCTAACGGCGGGTGATGTGGCACGCCAACTGTGTAAATGGCCCAATTTTATTTTTTTCCACATCAGCTAATCGAATATGACACTATATTTATTGTACCTGCCCCTTCCCCATAAACCTTATCTTCTTCTCCCCCCTTTAAACATTAGCTTCTTCTTCTCTCTCCAGACCACTGTCTTCATCTTTCCTCTTCTAATTTCCGCCGCCTGTACATCTGATCTTCAGACCAGCCTTGAAACCCAGTCATCTTCGTCCACTAGCCCAGAAATTCAGTCGTCTTCTCGGCAAAGCCCTGATATAGACTCTTGCGGAATTCCAACATCTTCAAGCTCGAAGGCATCTATTAGTTTTGAGATCAAAGTTGGTGAGGTGCAACCATAACTGTGCGGCGATTACCAAGACTGCCGGTACACCGAACAACATGGGTCGAACCTTTTTTAGATGCCCCATATTGGCAAGACAAGCACATGGATTGTGGGTTTTCGTTGGACTGACGATCTAACGAAGGAGGTAGTTCGTTGTACAAGCAAGATGGAGATCGAGAGTGGCGAATGGAAAGAGGGTTTAGACATGGTTATCCAGGAACTTAGGGATGTAAAGAGAATGAATGTTGCGCTTCAGAATCGAATTGGATATGTAGTGGTAGTTCTGCTGCTTGTTGTTGTTCTCATTTGTATTGTGCTGTTGAAAGTCTAGTTCATAAACTTGGATATTGTACTTTGAACGGTTCATTGAAGTGAAATGTAGAAGATTTAGCTTTCAGTAATAACACAACACAATAGTAGTTCACAAACTTGGATAAATACATGAGCAGAGAGCTACAAAAGGTTAACCCCACACACAATAGTTTCATACCCGAACTTGAACTAGCCTACACAAAATAAGACCCACAATGTACTGATTGTTTGCAATGATATGAAAGATACTTCTGGGTCACTGCCGACTCAAAATAAGACCCATAATCACACTGATTGTTTCTAGTGATACAAAATAGACCGGTGGGTCACTGCCTACAAAAAATAAACATCTTCGAATGCGTGCTGCATCTACTCCATTGGGCTTGGTTGAGTTACTGGTGGTGGAGTTGGCTGCGTAGTTGGATTAGGCTCCTGAACCTGACCTGCTTCGGTTGTTCCCTACGAGTAAGATGATAAGATGTTACTACTAACAATCATACACTTCAGATGCATAGTTGTGAGGTATTGAAGATGCTTTCTCACCCGGTAGTACATGTTTCCTGTCACGGGATTTTGATACACTCCAACCCCTTCCATAGCAGTGTGGAGTTCTTGTTCTCGTACTCGCCTGCTTGTTTGGATCCACAACAGCCTGTGCAGCAGCATTTCAATAAAGTATGTTCACATAAATCACTGCACTACCAATCGAGTTATGTGAGTGAATGGTTTTCCTTACCTGGACACTGCGTGCCTCCAAACAAGTCCTGGCATTGTGGCCTGCCTGCTTGCACTTGGTGCACTTGGATACCCGACCAGGCCTTTCATCGGCACGAGAGGTAGCTTCTGCAATTCTCCGGGATGCACTCTTGGTTCTTCGGGTATTGGTCAAAGGAGTGTTGTCTGGAATGTTGGTAGTCTTTGCCTTATCTGGGCACTTGCGTATGTTGTGCCCTGATTTTTTGCACGTAGTACAATGCATTATGACCCCCTTCCTAGACATTAATGTGCCCTTCCCATTTTTGGCCGCACGCGCCTCCATCTCCTGCTGTTCTTTCCGCCTATTTTTCTTAGGCCTACCAGGCTGAACTCTGTCCTTGGGAGGGAGGATAATGTTGCCTTCTGCCTCCTCCCAGGCTTGCTGTCCTGGCAGTGCTGGGTGGACCCAGTAGACTATATCCTTCCTTAAGAAGGATGCAACAGCTATAGCATGAATGCAAGGAACCCCACTCAGTTCCCAATACCCACAAGTGCAAGTGTTCTTGTCAAGGTCGACGATGTATCCAAAATCACCTAAGTCACATTCACACACTAGGTGTGAAGTCTGCCTAATCACACAATGTCTAGCAACCAGCTTCCATTTCTCCATTTTTCCAACTATTCTTGGACACAATATATCCCACTTAAGCTTCTCAAACATCTTGACTTTGCTAAGCAGCCTACCCATCATGTAACCCCTAATACCTTCTAGCATGTTGATTATCCGAAGACCCCTCCACTTTACAATGCATCCGTTAAAGGTTTCACAGATGTTGCATTCGATAGAATCACATTTGGGGCGTCTAGAAACATATGCCCTTGCAAAGGTTGTGTAATCTTGATTAATGAAATCATCGTAGCAACCAGTATCCTGACCTGAGGTTTGCAAGTGTTTTAGCTCAGCAATGTGAAGCTTGAATTCGTGCTCATGCAGCTAGAGCATGAATCCCAGAATGCTTTCCTTGCAATTGCTGATTTGTGTTTAATTTTCCAATTGGCATTTACGTGTCGGGCGCATTTCTGATGCTCAGCTAGTGGTAGCTCCTGCTGCAAAGTATCCACAAGACCCTACAAGGTGTAATACATACAAGGTTTAAATATGTACACAAGACCCTACATGGTGTAATGCCTACACGGTTTAAATATTAAATGAATAAAACAGTGTACCTTCTGCTGATCAGATATTAAGGACCATCCAGTTCCATCATCTAGGCCAAGCTGTTCCTTCAGAAGTTGGATGAACCAACCGCATGAGCTTCTATTCTCCCCTTCAACGACAACCCAACATATGGGGAACATCTGATTGTTCCCATCTTTGCCTACAACACTGAGAAGCATACCCTTAACTTCACCCTTTAAGAAAAGCCGTCGATGCCAAACATCTTACAACAGCCCTTCAGGAAACCCTTCGTCAAGCAACTGAAACCAATGTACAGTCTCTTAAACAGTACATTATCTTGGTCGGGTACAGGATTGACGTCCAACAGGAACAAGCCTTCTGGGTCTGACTTCGTCAACTGCAATACATACTTTCTGAGCTTGGCATATTGCTCAGCCAAAGTACCCTCTAACATTCTCCGAGCTCGACGTTTGGCATTCGCCACAACCCTCACAGAAACTTGAACTCCATGTTCTTCCTTTATCTCACGTACTAGATGCCTTACGTTCAGATCCGGATCTATCCGAAACCTTGCTAAGAATCTCTTGGCAACCCAATCCGCTTTGGCTCCTTTCATGTACTGTGTTCGCCCGCAAGTGTGTGGTTGCCCCATGGCCTTTATGACAAAGGCCTCTTTCTCTCCAAACCAGCTCGCATACACCCTCCAGTTGCAGTTTGGTGCGGCACATACTGCCTCTTTGTTCTTGTTGCTACTACGTACCCAATTAATGTTTGCCCCCAATGCTATGCAGTGATTGACTACTGCATCTTTGAACTGCTGGGGGCTTGTAAACCTCAACTTGGGTTTCAGAACGAGTAGCTTGTGATCACAATTCGGATCGTAATAGTCCTCAGCTGCTATTGAATTAACCTCATCTCCGTCAACCTTGTCATTACAGTCGTGGTTGGACTGTGAGGATGCACGATAATTTGACGATGGGTTTTGGATGGGAGTACCAACAGATTGGTCCATCTGAAAACTAGGCAGCGGGGAGGCTTCGAGGTCTTGGGTACGAATAGCATCACCTGAGTCGGACCGTTGCAGTGTTGATGAATCATTATTAAGGTCTGAGTGGCCACGTCGAAGTCTGAATCCTCATCGTCTGCATCTGAACCATCAGAGCGGTTCATCATAAATCCCATGTCCTCGAGACCATCATCTATTACATTGATCTCCTCATGTGCCTGCTCTTGGTTGACGGTTACCTCATTCATCTGTTCAACCTCCACACCATCAGGCTGATAATAAGTCCTGACTTTTCTCCTATACTTAGTCAAGCCCAAGTTGGCCATTGCTTCACCGAACTCGGGGTCTGACGTCCGATCCGAATCATCTATCAAATGGACGACTCCAGCATCGTCGGTACTGCTGAAAAATCTGCTTCTGGATCGCTGCCATTGTCATATTCTGAGGCCTCGTCGTCATTGTTCCCACATTGACTGTCTGACTGGGTTGTGACCATGTATACCACCAGAACCCCTTTTCTAGCATATTTAGCCATACGCAACACGTCCTGGTCGTTGCGTACGGTATGCACACCATCGGCAATGCTCTCTCCTGGCTTGACAAACCACATTCCTTCAACAGCATGGTACTTAAGGTCCTCTGTGGCAATCTTCCTCAGTTGGAAGTAACATAGGTAGTCCTTATCGAATAAGTACTCCACAACAGACCCACCTTGGTATTCGGCACCTCCAGATAATATTTTCATGGACCCCCCATGATGAACGACAACTTCTACCTGTTTGACATTCTTGCCAACAACAACAACAAAGTGACAATCAGATCCTAAAAAACATACCCACACATCAATAATCTCAAGAGACCCCAGGCAGGAAGCTTCCAAAGCGGAATAAAGAATTAAGGAAAAGGTATGCGGCTAGGGTTTCGAAAAAATGCACATGCTTCGAATAGCAACAAAAGATGTTGTGGTCCCTATTGTGTAAATCATTAAAGAAGAAAATCAAAGAGAAAGGTGGATGGAGGAAGAGGTCGACAAACCTTTCTGCATCTGAGTCCCCACCACCGCCGTCTCTATCTGAGTCACTATTTCCAGCCATGAAACCCACAAGAGACGTCACTGTTCCGATGAATAACTTTGCAAGCTGCGGCTATGTTTCCGATGATGAAAGAAGAAGACGAAGAATACTAGGGTTCCGGGAAGAGGAACAGTGAGAGAAGTGAGAGAATAATGACTAGAACCAATGGGATAGAGTATTGAGTGGATGAAGATAAGATTCTAGGGAGTTGGAACCAATGGGGAAGAGGAAATCGGGAAACTAAATCTACGGATTTATCCGAAAAAATAATTCTCTCTCTCTTCAGATGATGTGGACTTTCAAACAGATCCACGTAATCGTTCAAACAGCCACGCAAGCTATTCTGCCACCTCATCGCGGGAAACACTGACGGAAGTGGACGGATGCCATAAGTAACATCGGGCAGTGAAGTTCATGCCAATTGTGTAATTCTAAAAAGTTCGTGCACAAATGAGTAATTACGCAATAGTTCATGCCATAGGATGTATTTTTGCCTTAAAATAAAGGGAAAAAATTTATGATAAAGAAATAATGTTATTAAGAAATATATCTTACGAATATGAGCTAATATCTTCACAATTTTGACATTATCGGCAAGTGTGTTATGTGAGATTGTTATTCTCGATCATGTTCTATAATATAATGTAACATTATGATAAAAGTTTATGTCATAGCGTTAATGAATATGAAAGTATAATTATGTAACAAAGATGATGATATTAATACATAGTATAACTATCATACACGGAGGTTCACGTGTGGTATGCAAACATTGTCTTTGTCGAGTATTATGAAAATAGATTCATGCATGTGTCGTTTGTGAACGTTCTTTGATCTCAATTTGACCATGTCACATTATTTAATCATTTTCTACACATATGTGTACATAATAATAAAAATTCTAATAAATATTCATCATTGTTTTTTTAATGTAATATACATCATTGTTGATGTGCCATTTTGTGAAATTAACTATAACATTGATAACAATTATATTTAAAACTTCATATGAATGTAAAGGAATAGTCATAAAAAACTTCACATAAATGAAGAGGTTTGACAATAGTTTGATTTGGATACAAATAGTTGATATCCCTTTCCCACTTGTTGTATTTTTTGGTTCGGATAATAACCATCCTAAATTACCTTTTGTTTATTAAATTCAGGAGTTGGAAGGTTGATCTAGGTTGAACTATTAAAAGTCATCGTGAACCACTTTTTGAACAGTTAGATGACCAATTTATTGTTTTTTATTTCTCAATCTGGCTTAATTAATCGGTTGTTAATTTGCTAAGCCGACCAACCAGATTTTAGCGGGATTTACTACTGTGAGAATAAATACAAACTTATATTTTATTTTTTTAACCTATCACATATAAAAATATCACAGTTGATGCAATTATGTTTTGTATATTATACATATAATGAATAGTTTAAATTAATCATCTTGACTGTATATTAATTTAACTTTTTTGGTAAACAATATATTAGTTTCTCTAGTGAAATGAGAAAAATAACTTGACTACTAACAATAATCATATTTTTGTTCATTAACAACACTACTTACAGAGATGGCTATAGTTTAAAAGATTAATACACAACTACAAATATATGACATATAAATAATAAATGAATTTTTTATGAAAAAAAATGTTTGATATTAGGGAACGTTGAAAATGAAGAACTAAGACTGAAATTTATATAGAGATTAATAGATGTTTATTTATTAATAATATTTAACTGACAACAAAATTCATAATAACATGTATTATAAAAATAAAAATAAAAAGTTTAAAATGAACATGATTAAATTTTCTTATAATATTGAGCCCAAAATTTATGATAAATGAATTATAAATGAGAAATTATAAGCAGTTTCTATATACACATGGAGTGAAAACGGGAGAAAAATATTGAGATA
Organism: Linum lewisii; assembly: GCA_034768395.1. Taxonomy (NCBI): domain Eukaryota; kingdom Viridiplantae; phylum Streptophyta; class Magnoliopsida; order Malpighiales; family Linaceae; genus Linum; species Linum lewisii. The sequence goes on along the minus strand of CM068304.1, from coordinate 38,682,449 downwards.
GAGAATAAAGAACTAATTACGATAATTTCCTCTCCCCTCCCCCCAACTTTCTTGAATCAATTTTGCCTGATTTTTTTAGGTTCGTATGTCTAACTTGCAATGGACATGGAGCGGGCATGATCTTTATTCTTCAACATATCCTAACACACCTTGTTTGGACTCTCATTCAACTACAAACTAAAATTTAGGATTAAGTTGGTTCAATGATAATTAAATTTTTCAGAGAATCATTGTAATCAAACTAACTAAAGATGATCTTTATTCGATATGAAAAAAAATTGGCTTTAAACCATGATATTGATGAAGATAATTGTAAAAAGTAATTCTCTTATAATTATTTGTGAAGGCTTATTAGAATTTTAATAAAATATGGTAGATAGTTATTACTTATTATCGGTTTAGAGTTTAATAAAATACTAATAATTAATCCAATACATATTTAAAATATACTTATTATTTATTAACGTTTAAGTGAAACTAGTTTTTCGCACGCCCGTTGGCGGGGCCGCAACTTGTGAAATTTTTTTAATTTCATTTAGAGAAAATAATTAATTAATTGAGAGAGGCAAAACATTATTATTAGGAAAATTTATTACTTTTATCCACAATTTATAACACTTCAATCCGTTCTTTAATTAATTATTCGTGTAATAAAAAAAACTACTATTGTAAACCCTAAATTTGAAAATTCATATAAGAAAGAAAACATATATTATATCATTTAGGTAGGCTCCTTTAGAAAGTGGTAGCAAATTTTCATGTGTTTTGTCATGAAGCTAAAGATGCAACATATCTTTACTCAACACATATCTAACCATTCAAATTAAGTTTTTTGTCAAAGTGACCTACTGTTAATAAATTTAAATTTAATATTTACTAAGGTATGTGATTACTTCTAGATATTTTTCGGAATAATCAATAGAAGGGTGTTAGAAACTCATTCATCAACATAAAAAATATTTTAATTTTGGAAAATTAAACTATCACTTTACCCTTCAACATACATATCTTTATAGAATCTATTTAACTTATATGTTTTTGTTATCTAATTACTATATTTAATTTAAATCCTTATAATATTTATTTAATATCCTTATAGAAAATAAGTAATAAGTTTAAAGAAATGTTTTTATAGTTTTATTATTTGTCATACTTTACGGTTTTTAGTCATTAAAGTCTTAAAAATTAAGGGTTTAAGAGGTAAACGTCTAGTTTTAGTGTTTATAAGTTAGGAGTTTGGTGTATATACTTTAGAAAGTTGATATCGAAATTAATATTGAAATATATTAATATTAAAAGTAATGATAAAATTTACATAAAAATAGTTTCGATTGTATTAATAGATATCATTTTTATTATTATATTGTCCTAATTTCTTAGTATTTTCTTACACTTTTATGCACTTTTTAAAAATTACGAAGAGTCTAACCGATTAGATTTGATATAAGTAGTGTTCAAATACAATATTTTTTAACAATTTGGGTGGTTGAATCATATATGAAAACTATAGTCAACTTATTACCATCTAATATTTTTTAATGGTAAGATAATGACATGTAATAAGATACTGCAAAACATTATGGATTCGAATATTTTTATTATTAAAATTATGATATTTCTGAAAGTTATTAACTAATCATAGCAAGGAAAAGTTATGACAATAGGAGAGGCTACATTGCGGAGAGAATTATTTTTTCTTACCCTCTATTATAAATTTTTATTCTAAGGTATCTATAGATGATAGATGTTTCTATTATTTTAACTATTTTTTGTATTAATATAATTATTTATGTCTAATATTATTGAATGCTAAATTAATTTCGAAGTTTCAAACATAAAATTGTAGGATTGCGATTAAAGTACATGCTATTCAGTCATAAACATATTATTAAATTTTATGTACGGTATAATAGTTATAATAAATCAAGTATAATTACAATAGTAGATGGTGATAGGTTTTTTACTTATATTTGTTATTTAAAGACAATATATATAAATGTTCACAATCCTAAATTATTTTCTTTTATTATGTAGTATAAATAACATAGATATAAATATGGTGAACACTCCGGTGCACCCACTTGCGTTTATGCTATCTAGGGTCGTATTTTCATTGAATTGAATTTTTAAATCAATAGATTTAATCTTAATAAGTCTAAATTGAGCTTAGTTTAAATTTTTAGTCATCATAGTATAAGATTATACCTAATGTTCTTTAGGTTTCCTTCTATAACGGTATTTTTTCCCAATATGATAGATCATCAGGTCTACCAAATTAGTTTTTCGTTCAAATCGCTCTATGTATCTTTTAACGACATGTAGATACTTATCCTCGAAAAAACAAGATTTTAAAAATATATTTATCTATCAAAACGCAAGCGGGTGCACTCGGTGCACCAGAGTGTTTTCCATATAAATATATATACTATTTTATTGTTCACATATTTTTATATTCTCAATTCATTAAATTGTTTATATTTAAGCCCGTTTGGTTTAAATATTATTTGTGTACATAGTTTGGAAACATATTTATTTGTGTAATTTTTTTATTTATTTATTTGAAAAGTCAAAATTTAGTTATAAAAATATTAATTGATTTAAATCAAACATATAAATTTTTAGTTACAAAATAAAATTTCAAACTTAAAAACATTTTAAGAAGCCATTTTTTTACATATAAGAAATTTTGAATTTTGATTAAAGTATTTACTACATTAATTGTGTTTGGTTACTTACATATGTTTAGAAAAAGTTATATAAAATGTGTCTCAATTTGTTTCACTTATAAATTATGATGCAGTAAGAATAATACAAAAATAATATATTACATTTTCTGAATAGTGAAGTTAATTTTCTAATTGACGTAATAAAGATTAAAATAATCCAAAAGTGAACCAATTTTAAAAAATTAATGAAGAACATACCTAAAAATTATAATTGAATATTATAATAAAAATTAATTGAATAGAATTAATTGGAATTTTTTCCCGTGAATATAATTTAGATTATAAAATAATTAATTAAAATTATTTTTGAATTAAATGCTAAAATATAGGAGAGTGGGGTAAAAAGAGGGTTGAAAAAATTAAATAAGAAAGAAAATAAAAAATTATGATTGGTTGGTTAGCTAAAGTTGAGGAGAGAAGGAATAAAGAGGGGGTTAATTATAAGTAGATTAGTAAAAATATGTATAAATGAAATGAAAAAAATCTAACATAAAAATTGAAACCATCAACGTGGGTAGTGGGTAAGAAATTAGGTAGTTGACATAGATTTTTTTTGGACGGATTCTATCATTATTTATTATTTTAAATTTATTTTAGTAAGGATTAATTAAATTGAAAATTGTGATTGGTTGGCTAGCTACATTTAAGGAGAGAAGGAATAAAAGGGGGTCTCTTTTATATTTGCATAATAATAGTAATAGATAGATATGCAGAAATGAGATATAGAAGCTGCCACATCAGCATTTTTTCAAGTTTTAAGCCTTCTTCTTGATTCTCTCTCCTGCTACTCCAAATCAGAATGTTGCGTGTTCAATTCACGTTGAGTTCATCATTTTTTCAAGTTTTAAGCCTTCTCCTTGATTCTCTCTCCTACTACTCCAGATCAGAAGGTTGCATGTTTGATTCACGTCGAGTTCAGCATTTTTCAAGCTTTAAGCCTTCTCCTTGATTATCTCTCCTTCTACTCCAGATCAGAAGGTTGCATGTTCGATTCACGTCGGGTTCAATTCCCATAACCACTATTTGTTTTTGTATAGCGGTGTTGATATTTTGATCAACTATTTTCGTAGTAATATATTCACCATTTATCAAAAAATAAAATCAGTTTTTATATAATAGATACATTTATCAATACAATATCATTCTAATAAAAATTCTCAAAAACAATATTTTTATTGACTTTTCATTATTGAAATAAATAAAAATAAATTATATCACTCTCGCTCAGGAGTTGCTACGACAAAAAAAATTCGGCCAATGGGCCGAAAATAATCTAGTAATGTATATATATATATATATGGTAAACGCTTCGGTGCACCCACTAAAAGTGGGAGTACCGGGTACACCCACTGACGTTTGTGCTATCTAGAGTGATATTTTCATTGAACTAATCGCTTATATCAATAGATTTAATCTTAATAAGTCTAAATTGAGCTTAATTACAATTTTTAGTCATCATAGTATAAGAGCATACCTAATGTTCTTCAGGTTTCTTTCTACAACTGCATTTTTTCTCAATATGATAGATTATCATCTCTACCAAATTAGTTTTTTGTTCAAATCATCCTATATATCTTTTAACAACATGTAGATTCTTTTATCAATATGATGGTGAAGGAAGGCCAAGCTCATGACTTTACTCCAAGCCTTTAGTTTAGAGTTTGTTTGAACAATTTATTACCTTGTAACCATTCATTCATTAAGAAGAAATGAACGTTTTGGGGTTGGTGGGACTGGAAATATACAATTCTTGCTATGATGCTCCCGGAGCACCAGATGCATACCTATGGGACTGGAAATATACCATTCATTCATCCATATATATATATATGGAAACGACTACAGTGCTCCCAGAGCACCAGATGCTCCCCTCTGTTTGAACCATTCAAGGAGAATCTCATTCGTTCATTTTGGAAGATCTAATCTGAGCCATCCATATATAAATTAAATAAATAGTAATTAAAATAACTAAAAGGTCACTCAACATATTTCATATAAATAAATAATCATAACTCTTTATTTTTATGTTCAAACTAGTTTTATCTACGCCAAATTAAATTATGATCATCCTAAGAACAACAAATACATATTAAGTACAATTATTTTGTAACTTGTTAAATCACTTCACCATTTTCAAACATCCATCCATATTTTTACTCAATCAAACTCACTCACCCATATTAATCACTCATACCACCTAAGTTTAGAATAAACCCACCCACCCAGTTTTTTATATCACCAAAACTCATCTTAAATTTTCCCACCATTTCTAAAGATTCACCCTTATCTTCATCCTCCGGAAACGCCCTCCCGTCTATACTTGTAGCCCAACGTCCGCCAGCCAGCCGACCATACTCCAGGTGAGGAGACGGGACTCAAGTTCCCAATCTAAGAATTTTCTCGAAAGTAATCGAGAGATATGATGATTGAGAGGATGGTTCAGCCCAGTAGTTTTCCGGCAGGGCAACGAGGGAGAGGAATCGAAGAGGATACTAGGTCTGTCAAAGTAGAGGGAAATTAATCAATCACTGTAAATCTAGCCACTGAAGAGTGTGTCATGTGTACACTGTAAATCTAGGACCTTAATTAATTACACATTATCAAAACATCAGGTTGGAAATTACAGCAAGAAGCCGAAGAAGCAGGGATGGTAGTAATGCATAATATTTCTCCATTCTGGGAATTTGATGTTTTTTAGGGTGAATGATTAAGAATGGATAATTTGATTGTTTTTATTAATGAAGTTCTTTTGATTTGATGTTTTCTTTCTTGACGATGATTAATGGATTATGGGTTTGAAGCACAGTCAGAGGGCCAACTTGGAAAATTGAAAATATCTTCATAGTAGCATCAATAGTCTTTGAACTTGGGACCTCACAAATGAAATTAAAAAAATAAACAATTACCACATAGTAATATCCACCATAGGTAAAAAATAATAATCCTACAACGATACCGAGAGGATCATTACAAAATAATTGTACTTTTTAATATGTATTTTATTATTCTTATGATGATCATAATTTAATTTGGCGTGGATAAAACTAGTTTGAACATAAAAATAAAGAGTTATGATTATTTATTTATATGAAATATATTAAGTGACCTTTTAGTTATTTTAATTACTATTTATTTTAATTATAAAATTGATTTATGTATGGATGGCTCAGATTAGATATTCTAAAATGAAAAAATGAGATTCTCCTTGAATGGTTCAAACAGAGGGGAGCATCTGGTGCTCCGGGAGCACTGTAGTCGCCACCATATATATATATATTGTGTGTGTGTGTGTGTGTGTGTGTGTGTGTGGTATAATCATTTGCTTTGTGAAGGGTTTGGCCAGATCCGGAGCTCTTTGATGGCGGGTTTGATGGTGAAGGAAGGCCAAGCTCATGACTTTACTCCAAGCCTTTAGTTTAGAGTTTGTTTGAACAATTTATTACCTTGTAACCATTCATTCATTAAGAAGAAATGAACGTTTTGGGGTTGGTGGGTCTGGAAATATACAATTCTTGAATCTTGTTAATTGCCAGTTCGTGGAAAATGAAAATCACTATCAAAGATGTATCATGTACCTGTGGCTTCGTGTGGCCGACGTGGAATTTGAGATTCTCAGTGAAAGGATGGATATTGATAAATTTTCGCCATTATTGATTATTCCCAACACTTGCGAGTTCTGACTACACTACTATGACCTATTTATATCAAACTAGCATTGACTCCAATTCTCTCTCTAACATCTCGTCTCTAGTTGTGTATTTGTAGTCATCACCTAATTCAATCAGTTTTTTTTATAAAGATGGATGATTAGTATTAATCAGGTGAACAACCAAAACAAAAGAATTTTTCACACGAGGACAATCACAGAAAAATCTGGCTAGTAGTAATCCATCATTAGACAAATGTTTTTTTCTCTTGGTTGGGGTTCAAGATTTTTGGTTTTAGGTTAATTTGACTAGTTTGATCATTAGATGATTTAGGTCGATCTGGGGAAGGGATCCAGACCCAATCTTTAAAGGTTGGACCGGTCCAACCAAAATCATAATAACCCAAAATACACCACCAATCCCCTGCTTCGCAACCCTCACCCACTGTCGTTAGCTGACGGAGCTTGAAGCTTGGACTAAAGCCATGAGCTTGCCCTTCCTTCACCATCAATGAGCTCAAGCGATCTGACCAAACTCTTCACCAAGCAGATGATTATATCGAATATATATTTTCAAAACTAAGAAATCATAAGGATAGAGAAGTGCAAACCCAATAAAAATTTGATGAAGTACGTACAAGCTACTAGCGGATGGAAATGAATGGAATGGTAGGCTTCGGAAAGAAACCAACCAAACTAAATCGAAAACCCACAAGAGATCATATGGGAATCAACTAGTTCATCGGCTTCTTTCCGAGCCCACCATTCGATGAATCCCAACCCAATGAAATCAAAATTCAGATGAAATAGAGGTTACTAACGGATGGAAATCAATGGAACGACAGGCTTCAGAAAGAAACCAATCAAACTAAATCAAAACCCACAAGAATATGGGAATAAACCAGTTCATCGACCGGCTTCTTTCCGAGCATGCCATTCCGATGAATCCCACTCCAAGCCTTACTATTCATCGCCTCTAAACAACAAAGAACAGAAGATAGTATTGAGAGCTGCAACAGCAGCTGCTGCTGCTGCTGCTGAGATGAGTTTAGAGAATGGCGTGGGAGGGTATTATATAATGAATATAGGATTTGATTTTCTATTTACTTTTGTAATTATTTTTTTCCTTTTCTGTTAGGCAATCCTTATCATGTACAGCTGTAGAGAATATCTCCTTGTATTTCTTTCCTTTCCGGATACAAACTCTACTATGTATTACTTTTACCTATTTAATAAATTTCACTAGGCCAAGGTTGGCAGGTGAGTCATTCCTTCTATATTATATACTACATCCAATGAAAACTAACGCTTAGGGTTTTGAAGCTTAGGTCATGAGCGAGCGGCGCGGCGTGCAAATAGGGGATTTTGTTGACGAAATCCAAATGGGAAAATCCCATTTAAGTTTTAACCCCAAATAATCGACTGATAATTAAGGTTAGGTAATGGTTTTTTTTGGAGTCAAAAGGTTATGAAGTTTTTTTTTATGGTGAATCGTTTAGTACTTGTTGTATTACTTTTTTTAAGAAATATGTGACATGCTTGTATTATTAATGATCAACACTCATGCACACGTCAGAGAGTTCATGTTCGAGCCAAGTAGGAGGTACATGCCATGAACTCGGCGATGTTAAGGAAAAAGAAAGTTGAGCTAAGCTGTGAGCTACCTTATTCCTGTCTCTCCTAACTGCATCCACTTTGTAATGTGGTCAGGATTCTAGCAAATCACGACATTCTATAATTCTCCCGAATTCTGTTGCGTCTTCATCATCTCTTCCCACATCTTGGACGACATGTAACGAATCAGTTTCGAAGACTATGTTTGCATAGTCTTTATTTTCCACCCAATCAAATGCTTCCGCCAAAGCCAAAGCCTCCCCCTCTCTCACTTCCTATCGGCCCCCGTCCAGGACGTTCTACAGGCCACGAAATCACCAACACTGTCTCGGATAAGCATTTCGCATCCCCATTTTCCTGTCTTGCACCCGAAACGCAGCGTCATCTCTGTAATAGGTAAATGCCTCCTTTTCTCCTGAAGTTGTGGGGATTATTCGTAGTTGCATTTCAGTAACTATGAATCAGGTGGGTACCAGATTTTACACTCCTCCGGCCTCGCATTATCACCTCGGCTGTTCAAATTCCACTCCATGTACCGAGTTCAAACTATGTGATATAACTCTCTCTACTGTCGAAGAGCATTGATTCCAAACTCGTTGGTTTCTCTCACTCCATATAGACCACATAAATGTAATTGCCTGCTTCATGTTATCATCGGTCCAGTTCTCAATGACTTGTTGCATCCACTCTTCAAAGTCCGGATGACTTTCAGTACTTGTTGTATTACTGATTCATAAAAATTGAAGCAAAATGACATGTGTTGAAGCTGTGCTTGGGTCACCACTTGAACCATATACAACTCTTACCAAATGACAATTTTTTAAAATAGTTAATGTATTATATTTAATTCATCAAAATGTCATATAGACATATCATACAATATTAAAAAAATGTTAAATTTAACACATAAAAAATATATAATTACATTATTATTATTATTTTAATACTTTCGTATGGATACTGCTTGGCACAATTTCTGACTCGGCTACTGACTTTTCCACCAATCTGAGTTATAGGGATGCAACGGTTCTTGATAGTAACTACATTAGTTGAGCAACTTATGTACAACACCCGAATAGTCAAGTTTTGAGTACTTGTGAGTTGTGATGCAAGAAATCTAGTTTAATGGGAGGCAACAAATCTAGTCAAGTTTTGCAATTAGTACTCTATTTGCTTCATTGAGCGTGGACGCGATCAAATTTGATGGGAGTCGTTCCTCTTGAAAGAGACTGTGCCAACTCTCTTGTCGCCTAGGCCTTGTTGGTTGGATTATTGAAGAATGATGGCCTATACAAGGTTTTCCTCCAAGTCACGATCATCTTTGCTCCAATCTTACTAGGAAAATAGAATCAGTATCTATTTTCATTTGTGTTATGTGATTTGACACTTTCTCCACGCTTTCATGATTTGCCTTTCTGTGGAATAGATTTGTGAAACTGTTTAATGTAAGTGCAAACCAAATAACTTTTGGTTTGGAGTCTGTCATAGTACCGACGGAAAACCAATGGAATGGAAGGCTTCAGAAAGAAACAAACCAACAAAATCAGAATCACAAAAGCTCATCCTTATAAACTTGTCATGAAGCTGTTAAAATTGGTGGTGACTCTTGTAATTGTTGGTACTCTCAATTTAAATGGTTGTCCATGGAGAGTGAACTCATCCACCAGTCATTGCAAACATAATGGAGACATTTTTGTTGCCTTAGACGCCACGACCGAAATAACCTCGAATATTTGTATAGAGTACTTCAATATAATGACTCACGTTGCAGAGATCTAAGTCGTCAAATTTTGACTCGTCATAGATTGTGATTGTTGGAGATGGGAGAATGATAAACTTATTCTTTCACATATTAAGCTTGAGATGAAGATGGAGTCTACTAAAGATGAAAATTACATATGAAGAAGATGAAGGGGAATCTTCACTCATGTTGAAAGGAATTTGGTTGGATCAAAATGGGTTGGATCATCTAATGATGTTTTTTCATAGCACTCTTGGGCGGATCTAATGATTGAGGACATGGAAATTTAAAATTATAATTTTAGTTGACATAGTTGGCTAATATTCTGGACTAAAAATTGAATAGAAATAGATGGAATATTGATCCTTCCCTAAAGTCAAATTTGAGTCATTGGTGTGTGCAAAATGAAAGTAGAGTGACCACTATAACGAATAGTGGTTGAACGACGCAATGATTTCAACATATGTTGAACAGGATTTGTGTGCTAGTTTAGACAAGAAATTTGTTTTACATTGCTTTCAAAATATGAAATCTCGACGTGGTTCTTGTAACTAATGACTATTATTGAGTTGTTGATTTATTGTACCAATCTTAAATATCATTTTGACTACTCTTTATTTCATTTAGTATTGTCCTTTTTACTGTATAAATTTTCCACCCGAATAGGGCACCCCCTTCGCCAAATTTCTGGCTCCGCCACTGACTATATATAAAGCAAATCAGGGCCAAACCTTTTGTCACATAAGCTTTCCTACCCTTCCCCTTAATTTGAGGAATCTAGCCAACGGAATAATTGTTTTTACAAATAAAAATGCAAAAAAACCACCTCACTTTTCTTCATTGGTTATTATTTTCTTTATAATACCATTTCAAAATAAATTAATTCCTTAAACATAGTTAGTGCAATAGAAATTCTATTATTATATTTAAACTAATAATATTTTAAATTCAATATATTAATTAATGAATAAATGTCAAATTCATATTATTAAATATTGTCGTAATTCTTCATTATATGTTGGACATCTTGGAAATCGGTGATCAATTGATTGAGCTAGACGGGAAAATTAACAAACTTTAAAGTAGTCACTTAATTTGTCTAAGAGTTCTTTATGCAAAGACCATCTTGAACTACCTCTAAACTCTTAAAATTCGGTGGTTACATGAAACACTTGAATGGTTCTCTTAATGGATTTTAACAATTCAACCTAATTAACGTTCTAGCTCTTCAATTTTAATAGACAAAAGATAATTTAGGATGGTTATATTACCCGAACAAAAATACGACAAATGAGAAAGGGATATCAACTGTTTAGATCCAAATTAAACTATTTTCACGCCTACTCATTTTATGTGAATTTTTTGTGACTTTTCTTTTTCATTTATGTGAAGTTTGTAATAATTTTTATTATTGGTATAGTTAATTTCACAAATTAGCACATCAACTACATTGTATTATATTTATTAGAATTTTTATTATTATGTACACATATGTGTAGGAAATGAAAAAAATAATTTGACGTCATGATCTCATCAAATTGAGATTAAAGAATGTTCATTAACTACACATGTTTGTATCTATTTTCAATATAGTTGAATAGAGACAATGTTTGCATACCACCATGTATGGTAGTTATATTATGTATCAATGACGTCATCTTTGTTACATAATTATGCTTTCAATTTCAATAATATTATGTTATAAACTTTTATTGTAATATATTACATTATAGAATTTATGTAATGTTTTTTTATGAATGCTATAGAATCTTTGTAATGTTGCATTACATTATAGCATATGATTTTTGGAATGTTACATTACATTATAAAACATGATTGGGGATAGTAATGTCACATAACACAATTGCACATAATGTCAAAATAGTGAAGGTTTATCCATATTGCAAGTATATATCTTAGTACATTTTCTTATCATAATTTAATATCTTGATTTTCTATTCTATTGATCTTCAATAAAACTTTCTTTTTAGACTTAATCACATAACAAAAAGTTCTTACAACTAATTGTATGAATAATTGTAGACTTTCGCAATAGGATTAATTTGAATGGTTAGGTATATGTTGTGTATTACTTACTATGGTGTTTCTATATTATGTGAACTTAACAAGCGTAAAAAAATATTAAGATCAAAGTGGTATAGATTATAAATATGAGAGAAAATAAAAATATTGCTTTGCTCAACCCCGCCATCGGTCGGGGAAAAAGCTAGTCTATAAATATATATATGCAGAAATGAGATATAGAAGCTGCCACATCAGCATTTTTTCAACTTTTAAGCCTTCTCCTTCATTCTCTCTCCTTTACTCCAGATCAGAAGGTGCGTGTTCGATTCACGCGGGTTCAACATCAGCATTTTTCAAGTTTTAAGCCTTCTTTTTTATTCACTCTCCTACTGCTCCAGATCAGATGGTTGGGTGTTCGATTCACGTCAGGTTCAATTCCCATAACCACCATTTTTTTTTATGGCGGATATGTAACTCGGATGTTACTCAAGTGTTATTTTTAGTAGCACTAATTCATGTGTTATCTGAGATGTTACTCTGGTGTTATTCATATTCACGGATAACATAAAAAATACATGAATAATAGTCGAATAACACCCAAATAATCTTCAAATAACACCTAAATAACACCCCCAAATAACACATGAATACTGACCACTAAAGATAATACTCGAGTAATACCTAAATAATAATGTGCGCATGGGCGGCCAAAAAAAAGTGTCTGCACCAAAGATTTTTTTTAGTTTTGATTATATACGTTGTTGAATTTATTGAGTCCAAAAAATTAAGTTGACACATTTATGTTGAATTCTATAATTTTTAAAATAACTGAGTACGGTAATACCAATACAAAACAATAAATTTATTTATCATTTTAAGGTCAAATCGGCCAACGGGCCGCCACTAATCTAGTATGTATATATATCTATCTATAAACATATATATGCAGAAATGAGATATAGAAGCTGCCACATCAGCATTTTTTCAAGTTTTAAGCCTTCTCCTTGATTCTCTCTCCTACTACTCCAGATCAGAAGGTTGCATGTTCGATTCACGTCGAGTTCAACATTTTTCAAGTTTTAAGCCTTCTCCTTGATTATATCTCCTTCTACTTCAGATCAGAAGGTTGCATGTTCGATTCACGTTGGGTTCAATTCCCATAACCACTATTTATTTTTGTATAGCGGTGTTGATATTTTGATCAACTATTTTCGTAGTAATATATTCACCATTTATCAAAAAATAAAATCAATTTTTATATAATAGATACATTTATCAATACAATATCATTCTAATAAAAATTCTCAAAAACAATATTTTTATTGACTTTTCATTATTGAAATAAATAAAAATAAATTATATCACTCTCGCTCAGGAGTTGCTACGACAAAAAACAATGTACCTGTGGCTTCGTGTGGCCGACGTGGAATATGAGATTCTCAGTGAAAGGATGGATATTGATAAATTTTCGCCATTATTGATTATTCCCAACACTTGCAAGTTCTGACTACACTACTATGACCTATTTATATCAAACCAGCATTGACTCCAGTTCTCTCTCTAACATCTCGTCTCTAGTTGTGTATTTGTAGTCATCACCTAATTCAATGAGTTTTTTTTATAAAGATGGACGATTAGTATTAATCAGGTGAACAACCAAAACAAAAGAATTTTTCACACGAGGACAATCACAGAAAAATCTGGCTAGTAGTAATCCATCATTAGACAAACATTTTTTTTTCTCTCTGGTTGGGGTTCAAGATTTTTGGTTTTAGGTTAATTTGACTAGTTTGATCATTAGATGATTTAGGTCGATCTGGGGAAGGGATCCAGACCCAATCTTTAAAGGTTGGACCGGTCCAACCAAAATCATAGTAACCCAAAATACACCCCCAATCCCCTGCTTCGCAACCCTCACCCACTGTCGTTAGCTGACGGAGCTTGAAGCTTGGACTAAAGCCATGAGCTTGCCCTTCCTTCACCATCAATGAGCTCAAGCGATCTGACCAAACCCTTCACCAAGCAGATGATTATATCGAATATAATTTTCAAAACTAACAAATCATAAGGATATAATAATAAGATTTTTTTCTCTCTCTCTTTTGAAGAGTCGCCTTACCCCTGTTGAGGGTTTCTAGGGTTTTGTCGCCGATAGATTCGAACATCGACGCCGCCGGCTTCTTACTTACCTTGCTGAACCTAATAACCACGTATTAGTAGCACTCCCTGCTCATCGTTGGAACAACGGAGGGGCCCCTGGACGTTGGACGCAGTAACGCGATCGATATTCAGGGCGAGGGTCGAGGGCAAAAGACGTGGGGAACACGGTTCCTGCATCGTGACGTAGCTAGCGACGATGGAGAAACTTTTTGACCGAATCGACATCAATGACGAGGAGGATGAGGGCTTCGAGATACATGGCATCCAACCAGTAGCCGCGAGACATGAGTTTAACCTATGTGCAGTCGGTACACTACTGACAACGAGAAGCTACAATTTTAATGCCATGAGACTGCGTTTATCGGAGGTCTGGCAGCCCGGACGTGGAATACAAATTCAGGATTTAGGGAATAGACTGATATTGTTTAGGTTCTTTCATATCATTGACCTAACATGGGTGCTCGATGCTGGCCCATGGAACTTCAATGGTCATCTGCTGCTGATTCATAAGCTGGAACCAGGGGAGAACCCTATCACAGTGCCTCTCATCTCAACAGAATTTTGGCTCCAGGTGCATGGGCTAACACACGGATTCTTTTCAGAATCCATAGCACGGATTATTGGAAACTTTGCAGGAGAGTTTGTAAGGTATGAGGATAGGAACGTGACATCATACGTCAAACCTTTCATGAGAATTAGGATCCGACTTGATGTCACTAAACCACTCAAAAAGGAGAAGAAGCTGCGATTTCCTGGAGGTCCGTGGGTGCTAGGGAAATTTAAATATGAGCGTCTGCCTACCTTTTGTTACATCTGCGGTATAATTCGGCACTTGGATCGTCAATGTGAGGTTTGATTCCGTATCAAGGAGGAAGACACTGTGCGGAAGTGGGATGATGAAATCAGAGCACCACTCCGGAACGTTCAAACTAACGAAGGTAATAGGTGGCTGGTGGAGGAGGGTGTGGACGCTAGTGTGGCTGAGCTACCTCCAAGTATACCACCTAATATCCAAGCCTTATCTGGAAACTTTGCAGCAAACATAAAAAACAGAAATAAAACAATAACATATACGGAAGCGATGGAGGCAGAAGATGAAGAGGGTATGGAATTACCAGAGGACAGGAAACGCCGGAGGAGCAAGAAGGATGATTCGGCAGCCGACTATACACAAACCAACACTGATGGTATCCAGGGACACCAACCAAACCTGGCAAAGGCAGGCCTGTTTAACAGGACCTGCCAGAAGCAATGATAATCCTCAGTTGGAACTGCCGGGGCCTTGGCCAACTCCGCGCGGTAGATGTGTTGGGTGATCTCGTAAGGGACCACAGGCCGATGGTGGTGTTTTTGAGTGAAACACTAGTTAATAAACAACGTATGGAGAGTGTTAGAGCTCAGTTGGGTTTTGACGCGTGTTTTGCTATTGACGCAATGGGAAGAAGTGGTGGAATTGCGATGTTGTGGAAGAAGGAATTAGATATCAGATTAGTCTCCTACTCTCGAAAATTTTATAAATGTGATGGTGTAGGGTAATGAGGAGGAAGCTTTCTGTCTTACAGGGTATTACGGATATCCCGAAGGGACCCGTCGTCGAGAAGCGTGGGAGCTATTACGTACGTTGAGTGGGAATAATAATGACAAGTGGCTCTGCATTGGAGATTTTAATGATCTGATTAACAGTACGGAGAAGAGAGGTAGGGTGGACCGACCAAATTGGATGATAAACGGCTTTCAAGAGGCGGTTACAGATTGTGGGTTGAGGGATGTGGAGCTGTCCGGTACCCGTTTACGTGGGCGCGAGGATTGGGTACACCACGAGCGGTCGAGGAACGATTGGATAGAGCGATGGGAAATGAGTTTTGGCATGAATGTTTTGAGCAAGCCACGTTACACAATCTGGTGTCTCCAATTTCGGACCACACACCAATTCTATTGAACACATCAGGGCAGCAGAGGGTGGTGTTTCAAGACGTTTCAAATTTGAAAATAATTGGGTGCAGGAGGAGACATTTCAGGGCTTGGTCAAGAAGATTTGGACAAATTGGGAAGGCCTCGAGTTGGTAAGCAGGCTGGAACGATGCGCCAGTGAGTTAGATCAGTGGGGTCAGAATTTTCGTACCCGATTCCGGAAGGGTATTAATGAGGGGAAGGAAAAATTGGCAACCCTCCGAGAGAGTACTGATGTGGCTTCGGCACAGGAGTATGAACATTGTAAAACAGAGGTACTCTCACTGCTAAGCATGGAGCAAACGTACTGAAGCAGAGGGCAAAGGCGGCTTGGTACAAGGATGGCGATAGAAACACCAAATATTTTCACGCCACAGCCAGTACGAGGAAGAAGCGTAAGGAGCTACGTAAGCTACGATGCAATGATGGTAGTTGGGTAGAAGGTGATATGAATATTGGACGGTAGCACGAGAATATTTTACCGACCTGTTTCAGGCAGGCCAAGTCGAATTAAATCCAGTGATTAATGCTATTCGAGCACGGGTTACAGTAAGGCAGAACGCTCAGCTGCTCCAAGAATTCACTTTGGAAGAAGTAAAAATAGCAATCTTTAGTATGGGATCAAATAAGAGCCCGGGTCCCGATGGTTTTAACCCGGGCTTCTATCAGTCGTATTGGTCTGTAGTCGGGGAGGACGTGGGGCAGCATGCTTGGCTTGGATACGGGAAGGTCGATTACCAGCTGAAATTCAACGTACCACAATTATTTTGTTGCCAAAAATTGACGACCCGAAGACAATGCGGGATCTTCGTCCTATCTCGCTATGCAACGTGCTTTACAGAGTGGTGGCTAAGGTACTTGCTAACAGGCTACGACGAGTTGTGCCCTCGTTGGTGGAAGAAGAGCAGTCAGCTTTCGTCCATGGACGATCCATCATGGACAACGTAATGATAGCGTTTGAGACCATTCATAGTATGCGCAGGCGTCCAAATATTAAGGTCGGTGACCTAGCGCTCAAGATCGATATCTCAAAGCATATGATAGAGTGGAATGGAGTTACTTAGAGGCAGTATTGAGGAAGATGGGGTTTGAGGCTCGATGGATCGATTTAATGATGATGTGTGTCACCTCGGTAAAATATACAGTCAGTATAAATGCGACGGAGACGGACAGCTTCAAACCGAAACGTGGATTAAGGCAAGGGTGTCCTCTCTCACCCTTCTTATTCATACTTTGCGCGGAAGGTTTATCGGCAAGCATGAGAAAGACGGCGGCTTGTGGTGATATTCGGGGCAGCAGTGTTTGCAACGGAGCTCCGGCTGTCTCTCACCTTCTTTTTGCAACGATAGCCTCTTCTTCTGCAAGGCGGAGGTCCCGGAGGTCAGACGCTTAAAAGGTATCCTTGACAAGTATGCAAGGGCGTCGGGGCAATTGATTAACTATAGTAAATCCGGGGTCCTCATCACGCAAGGACTAAATCAGATGCTAAAAGACGGTTTGAAAGCAATTCTAGGAGTTGAGAATGATCTTGATACTGGCCGATACTTGGGCATGCCAGCATTAGTTGGTAGTAACCGAAAGAAGACTTTTGCTTTTCTCAAAGAAAGGGTTTGGCAACAATCCGTTCATGGCCGGTAGGAAGTTATCCAAAGCGGGAAGGGAAGTTATGTCAAGGCAGTGATTCAAGCTCTCCCTATGTATTGCATGAACATCTTTCTGTTACCTCCATCGCTGACAAACGAGATTGAGAAAATGATGAACTCGTTCTGGTGGGGTATGAAAGGAGATGGTAGTAGGGGGATGAACTGGATGCGATGGGAAAGAGTTTGTATGCGCAAAGAACACGGGGGCATGGGATTTAGAGACCTTCACGGCTTTAATCTGGCGCTCTTGGGGAAGCAATGATGGAATTTGCTTAGTAATCCAGATGCTTTAGTTTCGAAGATTTTCAAAGCCAAATACTATCCGGAAGGGGATTTACTATCGGCGGAGGAAGGATCCAACCCGAGTTTTGTTTGGAAGGGCATCTGGAAAGCAATGATCATCATCAGGGAAGGGTATAGGTGGAGAATTGGGAACGGTAAACAAGTGAATATATGGCAGGAGCCGTGGCTGAGGAATGGAGGTAACCGATGGATTACGACGGAGGTAGGCTCGACGGGTGTGAATATAAAAGTGGAGGAACTAATTGACCCTGACACGGGGCGGTGGAACTACCAATTAATACAAAACCATTTCAATAATGAGGATACAAAGGCCATCATGGCAATTCCTCTGATTGGTGATGGAAATTGTGAAGATAGGATGATCTAGCCACTTAGTAAGAATGGAGAATACACCGTCAAATTGGGTTACCGAGTGCTGATGGAAACGCTGACGGATTCAACCCACTTACACATCCGGGTAATTGGAAGGCGCTATGGAGACTATATATGCCACCAAAGATGAGAATGATGGCCTGGAGACTGGCTCGAGAAGTGGTACCGACTAGAGACATGCTTCAGAGTCGACATATATTGGTCCCTTGGGAATGTGGCTTATGTGGTAAACATATCGAGAATACATGGCACCTGTTCTTAGGTTGTGAAGTGGCGGAGAGTTGTTGGGAAGAAGTTGGGCTACGAGAGATGATAATGTCGTCAAGTAATGACCAAGAGGGGTTTGTTCAATGGTTGTTTTCGGTGATTGAGAACGCCTCAGAAGATTGAATCCAAATCATCATGGCCGTTATCTGGGGATTGTGGAAAGAAAGGAACGGGCGAGTGTGGAGGAATGAAGTTAAACCACCTGTAGTGATAGATAGGATAGCTATGGAGGAGCTGGACGACTGGAGGAAATGTCGGACCATCCCGACCCCGGTAGCTGTGACGGAAGGGTGTGCTAAGTGGCATCCTCCTCTGGAGGGGCGCTTAAAATGTAATGTTGATGGAGCTAGCTTCCCGGATCTAGACAGATATGGGATGGGGATGGTACTTCGAGATAGTACCGGGCAGGTAATCCAACACATGAGACTCTCTAAGGAAGGAAGCCCGGAACCTAAGGAGATTGAAGCCTTGGCGCTACATACTGCAATCCAACAACTAAAGATAGACGGCCGTACGGGTGTGATGATCGAGATGGACTGCCTAGAAGTCGTGCAGACAATGGAAAAAGAGGAGGAGGACCATACCGAATTCGGCGCAATAATTGATAGCTGTAAGAGGATAATACCGGACTCGTTTGTCATCGTATTTGGGAGGAGAAGTAGGAATGAGGTGGCACACCTAGTAGCTAGGAGATCCTATTCCTGTTCGGTACCTACGTTAGGTAACGACTCTCCGGACTGGTTAGAAAATTCCTTGAGCTGTATTTGTCACAATATTGAGCATTAATGATAAGTGATGATTTCCTTCAAAAAAAAACAAATCATAAGGATAGAGAAGTGCAACCCAATAAAAATTTGATGAAGTACGTACAAGCTACTAGCGGATGGAAATCAATGGAATGGTAGGCTTCGGAAAGAAACCAACCAAACTAAATCGAAAACCCACAAGAGATCATATGGGAATCTACTAGTTCATCGGCTTCTTTCTGAGCCCACCATTCCGATGAATCCCAACCCAATGAAATCAAAATTCAGATGAAATAGAGGTTACTAACGGATGGAAATCAATGGAATGACAGGCTTCGGAAAGAAACCAATCAAACTAAATCAAAACCCACAAGAATATGGGAATAAACCAGTTCATCGACCGGCTTCTTTCCGAGCATGCCATTCCGATGTATCCCACTCCAAGCCTTACTATTCATCGCCTCTAAACAACAAAGAACAAAAGATAGTATTAAGAGCTGCAACAGCAGCTGCTGCTGCTGCTGAGATGAGTTTAGAGAATGGCGTGGGAGGGTATTATATAATGAATATATGATTTGATTTTCTATTTACTCTTGTAATTATCTTTTTCCTTTTCTGTTAGGTAATCCTTATCATGTACAGCTGTAGAGAATATCTCCTTGTATTTCTTTCCTTTCCGGATACAAACTCTACTATGTATTACTTTTACCTATTTAATAAATTTCACTAGGCCAGGGTTGGCAGGTGAGTCATTCCTTCTATATTATATACTACATCCAATGAAAACTAACGCTTAGGGTTTTGAAGCTTAGGTCATGGCGAGCGGCGCGGCGTGCAAATAGGGGATTTTGTTGACAAAATCAAATGGGAAAATCCCATTTAAGTTTTAACCCCAAATTAATCGGCTGATAATTAAGGTTAGGTAAGGGTTTTTTTTGGAGTCAAAAGGTTATGAAGTTTTTTTATGGTGAATCGTTTAGTACTTGTTGTATTACTTTTTTTAAGAAATATGTGGCATGCTCGTATTATTAATGATCAACACTCATGCACACGTCATAGAGTTCATGTTCGAGCCAAGTAGGAGGTATATGCCATGAACTCGGCGATGTTAAGGAAAAAGAAAGCTGAGCTAAGCTGTGAGCTACCTTATTTCTGTCTCTCCTAACTGCATCCACTTTGTAATGTGGTCTGGATTCTAGCAAATCACGACATTCTATAATTCTCTTGAATTCTGTTGCGTCTTCATCATCTCTTCCCACGGCTTGGACGACATGTAACGAATCAGTTTCGAAGACTATGTTTGCATAGCCTTTATTTTCCACCCAATCAAATGCTTCCGCCAAAGCCAAAGCTTCCCCTCTCTCACTTCCTGTCGGCCCCCGTCCAGGACGTTCTACAGGCCACGAAATCACCAACACTGTCTCGGATAAGCATTTCGCATCCCCATTTCCTGTCTTGCACCCGAAACACAGCGTCAAAGTTGCATTTCAGGAACTATGAATCAGGTGGGTACCAGCTTTTACACTCCTCCGGCCTCGCATTATCACCTCGACTGTTCAAATTCCACTCCTGTACCGAGTTCAAACTATGTGATATAACTCTCTCTACTGTCGAAGAACATTGATTCCAAACTCGTGGGTTTCTCTGACTCCATATAGACCACATAACTGTAATTGCCTGCTTCATGTTATCGCGGTCCAGTTCTCAATGACTTGCTGCATCCACTCTTCAAAGTCCGGATGACTTTCAGTACTTGTTGTATTATTGATTCATAAAAATTGAAGCAAAATGACATGTGATGTAGCTGTGTTTGGGTCACCACTTGAACCATATACAACTCTTACCAAATGACAATTTTTAAAATAGTTAATATATTATATTTAATTCATCAAAATGTCATATACACATATCATACAATATTAAAAAAATGTTAAATTTAACACATAAAAAAATATATAATTACAATATTATTATTATTTTAATACTTTCGTATGGATACCGCTTGGCACAATTTCTGACTCGGCTACTGACTTTTCCACCAATTTGAGTTATTGGGATGCAACGGTTCTTGACATAACTACATTAATTGAGCAACTTATGTACAATCACCCGAATAGTCAAGTTTTGAGTACCTCTTGTGAGTTGCGATGCAAGAAATCTAGTTTAATGGGAGGCAACAAATCTAGTCAAGTTTTGCATCAAAATGGGTTGGATGATCTAATGATGTTTTGTCATAGCACTCTTGGGCGGATCTAATGATTGAGGACATGGAAATTTAAAATTATAATTTTAGTTTACATAGTTGGCTAATATTCTGGACTAAAAATTGAATAGAAATAGATGGAATATTGATCCTTTCCTATAGTCAAATTTGAGTCATTGGTGTGTGCAAAATGAAAGTAGAGTGACCACTATAACTTTTAACGTAAGAACATTTATTAAGAGTTTATATAATTTTTAATTAAAAATTATAAGTGATGTGGAAATTTGAGAGAATACCTTGTTCTATATAACGAAAAAAAGCTTAATGATCTCCCATAGTATACCATCAAGACAAGTCATCATTTCATCCAAATAATGGATAAAGTGATATCTGGTGAAACGAAAAGTATATTTGATGGTATAAGGTGTATGAAAATTTAGTTGAGCTTAACAGTGAGTGTGAAAGAAAATGAAAGTTTGATGGTATATTGTGTATTTTACTCGTTGACGGATTACTACTATGCCTAGTAGCTAGATTTTTCTCTGATTTAATTAGGTCATGACTACAAATACACAACTAGCTAGTGACGAATGGTTACAAGGTAATGAATTGTTCAAAGCATTGATCAATAAGCAAACTGTAAGTTGAAACTTCGAGTAAAGTCATGAGATTGCGCTTCCTTCACCACCAAACAGCCATGAAAGAACTCCAAAGATCTGACCAAACCCTTCACCAAGTTGTTAATTACATCAAATATATACATATTCAAAACAAACAAATCATAAGATCATAGAGAAGCGCAAACCCCATGGAAACTAATAATGGAAATCAATGAAATGGAAGGCTTCAGAAAGAAACCAACCAAACTAAATCGAAACCCATATGAATATGGGAATCAACTAGTTCATCAGCTCTTTCTGAGCCCACCATTCCATAAATCCCACTCCAAATCCGATGCAATAGAAACTCAGATGAAGTAGGCTAATAACAGATGAAAATCAATGGAATTCCAAGCTTCGGAAAGAAACAAACAAACTAAATCGAAAACCCATAAGAATATGGGAATCAACTAGTTCACCAATCGGCTTCTTTCAGAGCCCGACATTCCGATGAATCCCACCCCAAGCCTTACTATTCATCGCCTTTAAACAATATAGAAAATAAGATATTATTGAGAGATGTTGTTGAGGTGAGTTTAGAGAATGCCGAGAGTGGGTATTATATACTACGTCCTATGAATTGTAACGCTTAGGGTTTTGGTGTTTAGAAGTGGCGAGCGCCGTGGCGTGCAAATAAGGGCTTTTGTTGACCAAATCCAAATGGGAAAAGCCCATTAAAATTTTATCCCCAAATTAATCTGCTGATAATTAAGGTTAGGTAAGTTTTTTTTTTAAAGTCAAAAGGTTATGAAGATTTTTTTTACGATGAATCGTTTAGTACTTGTTGCATTACTGATTCATAAAAATTGTTGTAGTGGTTTATGTAAAACCACCTGATCAATAGTCAAGTTTTAGAGTACCTCTTGTGATGCAACAAATCTAGTTTAATGGGATGTAACAAATAGATTTTTGCAATTAGTCTCTACTCGCTTCGTTGATGATGAGAAGCGTGGACGCGATCAAACTTGATGGGACTCGTTGCTCTTGAAAGAGACTGTGCCAACTCTCTTGTCGCCTAGGCTGTTTGTTGGATTTAACTATTGAAGAATGATTGCCAAATACATTGGTCCAGCAGTTACATTGTTCCACGCTGAAGCGTTCGGTTCATTAGATACTGCGAACAACATAACAAAGTTTGCTAACCGTGTACACAATGGAAATTGGATGAAATGGTTCATATATAGTACCGATGTAAATTAATGGAATGGAAGGCTTCGGAAAAAACAAACCAACAAAATCATAATTGCAAGAAGATCACGAATCAACTTGTTCATCAGCTTCTTTGAATCAACTTGTTCACGAATCTTCTTGCATCACAAGAGGTACTCTAAAACTTGACTATTGATCAGTTGGTTTTACATAAACCACTACAACAATTTTTATGAATCAGTAATGCAACAAATAGATTTTTGCAATTAGTCTCTACTCGCTTCGCTGATGATGAGAAGCGTGGACGCGATCAAACTTGATGGGACTCATTGCTCTTGAAAGAGACTGTGCCAACTCTCTTGTCGCCAAGGCTGTTTGTTGGATTTGACTATTGAAGAATGATTGTCAAACACATTGGTCCATCAGTTACTTTGTTCCACTTGAAGCGTTCGGTTCATTAGATACTGCGAACAAAATAACAAAGTTTGCTAACCGTGTACACAATGGAAATTGGATGAAATGGTTCATATATAGTACCGATGTAAACTAATGGAATGGAAGGCTTCGGAAAAAAACAAACCACCAAAATCATAATTGCAAGAAGATCACGAATCAACTTGTTCATCGGCTTCTTTCTGAACCCACCATTCAGATGATTCCCATGGTTAAGTTAGGTTTGGGGTCTTAGATACAATAAAGTAGGTCACTGTTGATGAAAAAATGGAATGGAAGGCTTCGGAAAGAAAGTACAAAAAAAATCATATGGGAATTACTTGTTCATCGGCTTCTTTTCGTACTTACCATTCCGTTGATCCCACTCTAAGCCGTACGATCATCGCTCACAAAACATAGAACAAGAAAATAATGTCATGAGCTGCTGTAGCTATGTAGAGTTTAGGATCAGTTGGCGTGTGAGGGTCTTAATCATAAGTGTTCTTAAGGACACGTCCATGAAGTATTGGCACTCCCAGATTGCTAGTTTCGGTGAACCCCAAAATCATGCATGCGCGGTGTTGGGTTTATGGTCAACGTGGTGTTCTTAGAAATGAAAAAAATCCTTGATTTCTCTTTCCTAACTACCTAACTCGAAGCCCCACGGAAAGCAGACAAGCAATGGTTAATAAAACAACTTTGGTCAAGAGTCATGACCTGCTTCTTCAAAGAGGACCAGGTCATCAGCATAAAAGATATGAAAGAGGCACGGACCATCCTTAAACTAGTTGTATTACTGGTTTATAAAAATTCAAGTCAGATGAGAAGTAAGAAATTTATTTATGAATGAATAATATTAACAAGGCTTCACATAAGATATGTTATTTCAAAATTATATATTGAGTATAAATGAATTGATAAGATCACTATATAAGATTCTATTATCTCTCGCCTCATGCGCCAAACATATCCCGCTCATTCATTTTCGACGATTTCACCAATGTAGTGTAGTATTTTTTTTTTTGGTAATTTAATAATATTTTGAAATTGATTACCAAATTATTCATTTTCGCGTCATCCGAAAATGGTTAATTTTGACTAGTCAAATTCTCCTTTTAGGTAGAAAATTAAAGTTTAGGTTTTTTTAGTAGAGAATTTGGGTTTAGGATTTATTCGGTAGAGAATTAGGGTTTAGGACTTTTAATTAAGGTAGAGAATTAATTATGATTTTACTTAGGATTTAGGCTTTTTTTAATGAATAAGTGGTTGCATTTCATTAAAAAACCAATAAGTACATACTAAAAGAAGAGAGAACAAAAAAAACCTCACTTCAGCTCAAAAAACAGAAGCCAAAGAACCTATATACAATCTAAAATCGATCTCTCATCAACTCTACCCTCTGTAAAGAATCTAATATCACTACCAACTCTTTCAATCATATAATTAACATTCAGCAACTTGCCTCCGAACATAGCTGCACACCGAGATCTCCAAATAACATTTAGCAACATAACAGACTTGGAGACGATCTTTGGCTCCTTTTTTGCGGCTCAAAGCAAAAGGTGGACAAGATCTTGAGTCTGAAACGATGGTCCTGGGATGGGTGTCGCTTTTGATGGATAAATGGATTCCGGCAGCCGGAAGATCAAATGTTCTACGAGAGGAAAATGTGTTGTGGGTCACAGCGAAAGGAATTCTATCCACCTGCACTCGACGGATCTCTTTCGACAACTGGGTGAGGTTTGTGGATCCTACTTGGAACATCAAGCAGGTGATTCCCTTTCCTCAGTTCGTCTCAAGATCAGACTTTCAGGCGCCCTTCCTGAAGAGATTCCGGTCGTTTCGGGGGATGAGGTCTTCCCAGTTAGCATTTGTCCGGACGGTTTCTCTCATCCCGTATTCTCCATGTAGCTCTGGTACCGTCCAGGACTGGAGGTCAAAAGACAAAGCCTCTCTTTTCCCCAAATTGCTCAATGACTGCCACCAAGAAGGCTCCTCGTCCTAGTCGGTTCCAAGCGACTCGACTCTTCAACATAGGCCTCCATCATAAAAAATCTCTCAAGAAGCTTGTCACATCCCTGTCATCTTTCAGTGGTCAACCTCGGTATGGTGTTATGACAGAGGATATTCCCGGGTTTAAGGTTTCTCCCCCTAGAAGTGGTTGCAACTTCGTTTGTTTAAGACTACATCTCAACGACAAACTCTGGCTATTCAAGGCTACCAACTAGCTTTTGATGGGTCCCAACTCACTCTCATGGTCCGGCTTTTGCTCTCTGGGCCTCTCTGTTGACCTTGGGCCGTTAATGGGTCAACTGATCTCTTGCCCAACAAGGTTTTTCTCTTCGACGATTTTGTTTGGGCCTTCGTACAAGGAGCTCAACACTTCCTCTCTAGAAGATTCGACCATTCTCCCTGATCTAACATGCTGAGCTCTGTTTCCCCCCTCTCGATTCAGATTCCAGCGACGCCCTCCAATTTTTTATTCTCTGGACTCAAGCTCCCCCATCTCTCCCAAACGTCTTCCTCATCAGGAAATGAGTCAAAGTGCAGTTTAGCGGCTTTTGTTTTAGAAGCCAAAACGATTTGGGATTGAGGAAGAAGGAAGTAGAACTAAAGGGTCAGAGGTAGTGCTGAAGGCCCTCAAAGAGATGTCGTCTGGAAAATCGAGCAACGGCTCTCGCTCTCCGACGGAGCTAGAGCTGCACAGATTAGGGACCAGACCAGAGAAAATCTTATCAGGTCCAAGAATCTCAAGAAGGGGAAGGTGTTCCACTACTTGACTCTCGATATGAATTTTAACGTTCTCTCGTGGAATGTACGAGGTTTGGGTTCGAGGGACAAAAGGTTCTTAATTAGACAAAGATTCCAAGATATGAATTTGTCAATCTTTTGCCTTCAAGAAACAAAATTGGAGGTGGTCGACGCTACCATCATTAGGAATCTATGTGGGAACTCTGGTTGGAATTGGGGATTCCAAGTCGACAATTGGATCATCGGGCGATCTCATCACCTGTTTGGCGGTTATCCGACTTCGATATTGAGGGTGAATGGATTGGTTCCTTTGCCCTGGTGACCATCCTTCGTTCCCACAAGATCAATTTAGATGGGTTTTGATTAACGCATATGGCCCCTGCGAACATAATCAGAAAGCTCAGTTCCTCGATGAACTACGTAGCTTCAGAGATTGGTGGGAGCTCCCTCTTTGTTTCGTGGGAGACTTTAACCTTATCCGTCTCCCCGAGGATTCCTCTAGCTCTTCCCCAAACAGGCCGGAGATGGAAATGTTCAATGATTGGTGCGGTGATATGGGCTGATTGAATTGCCATTGCAGGGAGCCTCTTTCAGCCTGGTCAAACCTTCGATCGTCGCCTTTGCAGACTCGTATTGATAGAGTCTTCATCTCTACTGATTGGGAATCTCATTTCATGGGGTGTCGGTTAGAAGCTAGAATCCCAACTAGCTCAAACCATCGTCCCCTCCTGGTCGCCTGCAATGAGATCTCCCCAATTAGAAGACCTTGGCGTTTCGAAAATATGTGGATGTCGCACGAAAATTTCTAGAATATGGTGCAAGATTTCTGACTCAGTAGAACGCTCCTGCTTCCAGCCTTCTGTCAATTAGCAAAAAATTAAAAGCTCTCCCTCAAAGTGTGGAACAAAGTGGCTTTCAAAAGAGTTCAGCTCCAAATCGACGAGAGGTTGGGGGAAATTGATAGACTAGACAGTTTGGAAGACATTGGGGTTTTCTCGGATGAGTTCACCAGACTCAGAATCATGGAAAAATGTGACCTGGACTGGCTCAGGAATCTGGAGGAAATCTGTTGGCATCAGAAAGCTAAAGAGAATTGGGTCCGATTGGGGGATCGCAATACTCGCTTTTTCCATTGTTTGGCAAATGCAAAAAGACGTCAAAACAACTTCAAATGCATCATAGTTGATGGAGTTTTGATTCAAGGGAAAAAAGATCTTAAGGATGCAGCAGTCGCCTTTTTAAAATCGCTTTACTCCGAACCAATCCCAATTCATCCATTTCCTACCTTGGTGCCTCTCAAGCTCGACGACTCAGAAAGGCTGATCGTCCCTTTCACTCACGAAGAGATCTGGAGGATAGTGAAAGATTTTGGGGGGAACAAATCACTAATCGAGGATGTTTGTGCTTCGCTAATCGATTTCGCCAATGGTGCGACTCTTCCCCCTTGCATTAGTAGCACCTTTATAGTTCTAATTCCCAAGAAAGATTTTTGGAGAATTTCAGGAACTTCCGACCAATCAGCCTCGTCAATAGCATATATAAGATCCTTTCGAAGCTCCTCGCTAGTAGACTGAAGGAATGTATGCATATGATCATTTCGGCACAGCAGTGCGCCTTCGTGGGTGGGAGACAGATCATGGATGCGGTTCTCATCGCCAACAAACTTCTCGATTCTAGGAATTGAAGTGGAAAGTCGGGTTTGATTTTTAAACTAGACATCGAAAATGCCTTCGACCATATCAATTGGAGCTGCCTTCCTAAAGTTATGCACAAGATGTGTTTTCCGGAGGTTTGGGTGTCATGGATCTCCAATTGCATTTCTTCTACTCGATTTCCGTTCTCGTAAATGGTGAAGCAGCCAGATTTTTCAAGAGCTCTAGAGGTCGCCAAGGAGATTCTCTTTCTCCGCTCCTCTTTATTATCGTTATGGAGGTTCTATCCAGGATGCTCTCCACTGCTCAAGAAGCGGGCTCCATTAGCGGTTTTTTCATGGACGAGACGCTTCTGAGAGGGCAAGTTAATCATATTTTCTACGCCGACGACTCCCTGATTTTTTGCGACGCCTCCGAGTCTTAGGTGAAATCTCTAATGGCCACTTTGATTTTTTTAGCGCCTTTCTGGCCTTAGGATAAATTTTCAAAAATTTGCGGCATTCCCAGTTTGATCAGTTCGAGACTTTGACGATCTGGCTGCTCTTTTTAGATGCGCCACAACCACTGTGCCTACCTCTTACTTATGTCTTCCTCTTGGTGCCAAGGGTTATACTTCCCAACTTTGGGATCCGGTTGTGGCAATTTTAACCCAAAAGTTGAAAACCTGGAAGGCTCGTTTCCTCTCGTTTGGAGGAACGCTTGTTCTCATCTCACTTATGATATGTTTTTTTTGTCGCTTCGCCACCTCGATCGCCAGCACGCCCTCCATTTTCTCTTAAGTCCTACATTTTTTCTTCGTTCTAAAGATGGCATGAAAAGTACCCATTCATGGCTCCCCCAATCCTCCTAGCACCCAGCAAACCATAGTGACACAACACCTCTAGTCCATCGTGAGTCCAATCGTCCACTTTTTTGTCTTGATGCATCTCCATGTGATCTTTCTCACATCTACAAATGAAATTTAGTAACAAAACTGTATTTTGGTACATTGTAAAAGACTAAAAGAGAATAAATATTACCACGATTTCTCCCAACCATTGTTTCAACACCGATATACGACAACGAATGAAGAAAGCAAGGAGGAAGTTTGAAAGGCATGAGTTGTTCCTCATACGAAGAGGGTTTAAATAGGGGTGGAGTTGAACCATTTTTGCCCATAATTGAGGTGAATTCGCCCCATATCTGGGTAAGGTCACCTCAAGGACCTCAAGTGTTATGGGTCACAGCTCTTACCAGTTAAGAATCTAACCAGAAAATTCAACCAGACCCATTTCACCTCTATCTGATGGGGTTCTCCCGAAGGCAAAAATGAATAGTTTGGTAATCAGTTTGAAACAGTGTTGTCAGGACCGGACCGGACATTGAACCGGTCCATTGAGAGGTTTAAGGGTTTGAGGTCCGACCGGGATCAGACCGTAAAAATCGGTATATAAAACCGGTCACACTAGTTTATTTAAAAATACAAATATTATAGTCATTACATATATTTAGGTACCAAATTGTTATAAAAGCTTATATATATACTTATCTCACAAACCCTAATGAACTAAGCAACCATATAGCCGCCTCAACCCTCATTGTATTCTTTCTCTTTCTTTCTCGTTTCCTTCCTTCTTCCTTTTCTTTCCTCTAAATCTCTTCTCCAAATTAAAGCTATCTAATCCATATAACTCTCTCACCTTCTTCATTGTTTCCTTTTTTCTTCCCTTTATTTTCTTTTATGATTTCAATTCCACAAATCATTTGGGAGGGAAGTGTGATGTTGTTGCTAGTTTGGGTTTGGAGACAGAAGCGTAAGAGATGATTTTTTTTATCATCATGGTGATTCTGGGTTTCAGATCAACCTCATACAAAATACAAACAAGCTGCTCAACCATCTCTCTCAAAAATGTAATTTTGTGTTGACGATTTAGGTTTGTGATCTAAAACCGGGCAAAACCGTTCTTTCCGGGTCGAACAGTTTTTTCAGTTTTACCGGGTCGACCCGGAAAAATCACCCAATTCGCCCGTTTCACATTTTGCCTAGGACCAGACCAGCTTGGAGGCCGGTCACCGGTTTTACCGGTCCAACCAGCCGGTCCGGTCCAGTTTTAACAACATGGGTTTGAAAGTGTTATTAAATTGGAACTATACTTTGGTAAAATCATACCTTCCTTTCCATACAATAAAACAAACGTTTGTCTGTTGACGAATTACTACTATGCATATTGCCTAGTAGCTAGCTTTTTTCTTAGATTGCATCCTCTGAAAAATTCTATTGTTTTGGTTGCTCGTCTGATTAATACTAATCAGCCATCTTTATAAAAAAAAGTATTTGAATTAGGTCATGAATACAAATACACAAGTACTAGAGATGTCATTTTAGAGAGAATTGGAGTAATTATTGGGTGAACTCAACAAGATAAACTGGAAATTAATTATTGTATACATCTGTCATTTAAAGATTTTCATTTTCCTAGAAACTGGAAATTAACAAGATTCAAAAATTGTATAATTCCAGACCTACCAATTTTTTGTTAAATGTACAAACCAACACCAAAATGTTCATTTCTTCTAAATGAATGGTTACAAGGAAATGAATTGTTCAAATAATTTTTTTTTTATGAATGAATTGTTCAAATAATTAATTAATAAGTAAAATAGGAGGAACGACTTTGATATCTAGATTATTCCAAACAAATTGTAAGCTTGAAGCTTGGACTAAAGCCATGAGCTTGCCCTTCCTTCACCATCAAAGAGCTTCAGCGATCTGACCAAACCCTTCACCAAGCAGATGATTATATCGAATATATATTTTCAAAACCAACAAATCATAAGGATAGAGAAGTGCAAACCCAATGAAAATTCGATGAAGTACGTACAAGCTACTAACGGATGGAAATCAATGGAATGGTAGGCTTCAGAAAGAAACCAACCAAACTAAATCGAAAACCCACAAGAGATCATATGAGAATCAACTAGTTCATCTGCTCCTTTCCGAGCCCACCATTCTGATGAATCCCAATCCAATCAAATCGAAATTCAGATGAAATAGAGGTTACTAACGGATGGAAATCAATGGAATGTCAGGCTTCAGAAAGAAACCAATCAAACTAAGTCAAAACCCGCAAGAATATGGGAATAAACCAGTTCATCGATCGGCTTCTTTCCGAGCATGCCATTCCGATGAATCCCACTCCAAGCCTTACTAGTCATCGCCTCTAAACAACAAAGAACATAAGATAGTATTGAGAGCTGCAACAGCTGCTGCTGCTGCTGAGATGAGTTTAGAGAATGGCGTGGGAGGGTATTATATAATGAAGATATGATTTGATTTTCTATTTACTCTTGTAATTATATTTTTCCTTTTCTATTAGGTAATCCTTATCATGCACAACTGTAGAGAATATCTTCTTGTATTTCTTTCCTTTTGGGATACAAACTCTACTCTGTACTACTTTTACCTATTTAATAATTTCTTACAGGCCAAGGTTGGCAGATGAGTCATTCTTTCTATATGGTATCCATAGCCTAAACTACAGTTCAATTTAACCATCCCTTCCCCCCCCCCCTCCGCTGCACGTTTCCCCCACCATGACTTCCACTCCTACTCCCCAAACAGCCACCAACAGCCTCCTCGTCCTCAGCAGCCTCCTCGTGGCCGATTTTCTCAGTAGTCGTGGCGTCAGGGTAGCTGTCGCTCAAACCCTAGCTGTCAGTCGACCTAGAGTGGGCCCGGCCCGTCCTATTTTTCCCAGCAGCAATGGAGGCAGCCTTGGTCTTTCCCTACCTATAGTGGGCCTCTCTCCTCTCAAGGCCCAGCTCAGCAGCAACAGTCCAGGCCCCTTATATGCTACAATTGTCAAGGCCAGGGCCACCATTACCGATTCTACCCCTCCCCTCGACAGCCCGGCTCGCAGCTACCTCCTATTGCACACTACGCCACGTCACCGACCCAACCCAATCACTCACGTGGACGCTGGACTCGGGCGCGAACCACCACCTAACCAATGACCTGACCAACCTATCTATTCACTCGAGTACCAGGGAACATGATCAAGTTCAGCTTAGCGATGGTAAACATGTTCCTATCTCTCACTCTAGCAACTCTACTATGTTATTATCTGCTTCTCTAGTTGTTCTAAATCGCATGTCTATGTCCCTCAGTCTTGCCAGAATCTGTTATCTATAAGTGTCTTGACTCGTGATAATAATGTGGCTATTACTTTTTATCGGAACTTGTGACTATACAGGATTTGACAACACACAAGGTACTGTTCCGAGGCCAAAGTAGCGATGGGCTCTATCCGTTCCTATGACATGATTGGTGGCGTGACTCAGCCGTAGGTGTATTCCGCCATGCTCCCGACCTAGCATCATTAACTTGGTCATGCGAATTTAGAAACAGTGAACGTGTGCTTCGCACGAATAATTTATCTTTCTCAAATACGTGTTTTCCTGCTATCTGTCGATTGTGCCTACGGAAAATGCATAAACTTCTTTTTCCTTTCTACTTATCATGCTACTGGACCTTTGGATTTGATTTGATAGTGATGTGTGGGGACCATCGCAGTTGATTCTGTCGATCATCAGAAATATTATATTTTATTCTATGATCATTATAGCAAATATTCCTGGATTTATTTTGCTCACTACAGGTCGGATCTTCTTGGTATATTTATTCGGTTCCGCACTCTGGTTGAGAACTATTTTGGTTGGCCAATTAAGTCATTTCGGGTGGATTGGGGTGGCGAGTACCAACGCCTCTCCACTTATCTCAAGGACAATGGCATTCATGAGTAGACGTCTTGTCCTCATACTCTAGGCAAAATGGTTGCTCCGAACGAAAACATAGGCATATCGTTGAACTGGACGGACTCTCATTCATCAGGCTAAGTTACCCTTGCATATTGGCCCTATGCTTTTCAAACGGCGGTACACATAATTAATCGTCTTCCGACTCCGTTTTGGACTACGGTACTCCCTATAATCGCTTGTTTGCTTCTCTTCCTGACTATGCTTCCTTGCGAATTATTGGTTGCTTATGTTTTCCTTGGCTAAAACAATATGCAGCTCACAAACTTGATGCTAAATCTGCATCTAGTGTTTTTCTCGGTTATAGCACGCAACATAGTGTTCTTTCCATACAATGAAGGTTCATGTCTCTCGCCATGTTCTGTTTGACGAAACCATTCTCCCATTTCAGGTACCAAATCAATTTTCCCATGCACCAAGTCCAGCCGCCCAGCATCCATCTTCGTCAGGCCCCCTTAATTCCTCCACGGCCCATTTGCCAACTCCCGCCACCCAGCTCCTGCCCACCTCTCCATCCGATGCCTTACTCTCCACTGGGCCCACTCCATCTTCCAATGGGCCTCTACTTCATCCTCAACACAAGCCCGCCAACTAGCAATTGTTGTTACTCCTGATCCTCCAGCCCAAGCGATTCCGGTGCTGCTCCCATACCCAGGACCAAGGCCACTACTTTGGCCCATCCGATGGTCACTCGACCGCTCCGGCTCGATGAACCTCGGGCTTGGGTAGCTCACACACTTGATGCGAATGAGATCGAGCCCACTTTGCTTCACAAGGGCCAATGCTCATCCACAATGTGTTCAGCTATGGCCGAGGAATTTACGGCCCTGTTACAAAATAACACATGGACTTTAGTACCGTGTCCCCCTCGCCTTCGTGTTCTTGGGAACAAGTGGGTATTCCGCCTCAAGAAGCATCCAGATGGCTCGATAGCACGTCACAAGGCCCGTCTCGTCGCCAAGGGGTATCACCAAACTGAGGCATGGACTACACCAAGACGTTTAGCCCGATAATTAAACCTGCATGTACGCCTTATTTTATCTATTGTCGTTTCTCATAAGTGTCCTATTAAGCAAATTGACGTTTGATGACGTTAGATTTACCACATTTATCTCACCACATTTGAGCGAAATTCCCCTCGTTTGACACCTTATTGTATGTTTTTTAGTGAGTTTTGTGAAAATTGTGTTTTATTCCCCGTTGGCCCTCTTTTGGGTCGTTTGATGTGTTTTTGAGTTGTTTTTATGAGATTTTAGGTTACCATATTGTGGATGACCTTTCTACGAGCTGCGCTTCAAACGGGGACCAATTCGGAGTACAAACTGAGGCGGGGAGCATCGAAAGAAGTAAGGAGTTGGAAATGTTTCTTGTCCCAGCTCAAAAAGTGCGCATTTTGTGGTAAAATGTGCGCCGACGCACTTTTTAAGTGCTGCAGGCCACTTTGCAATTACTTCGAGGAATTTTCATCAGCAGAAAAAGTGCTATTTTGGAATGTGTTGCGGCGCACTTTTTAACCCCTTCCGGTGCACTTTTGGCGGTTTTTAGCTTTTTTTACGAAAAAAAGGGTTTTAAACCCAATTTTTGAGGAGTTTTAGGGAGAGACTTTTTACTTCATTTTTTTTTCTTCTTCCCCGACGAACCAGACACTCTCGGAGGAGAAGACAGAGCTTCAAAGACGTGATTGAGCGAGAGGAAGCGAGGATTGGCTCGGGAGTTTCATTGATTCATCGAGATTAGGTTTACTCGGAGTAAGATGTCTTTTCTCCAGTTTTCTTTTCCTTTGTATCTCTGATTTCTTCTATTGATATGTCGAGCTAAACTCTTTAGGGTTTTTAGATTAGATGAAGCGTTAGCTAGGATTTTGTATGGATGATTTCGGGTTTCTAACCCATTTATGTTAATCGATGTTTATTAGACTTAGATGTTTTCTCCTAAATCCTAATTTAAACGTTTGGATTCTGACAACTTGATCAATTGTTAGTTTCTAAGTTTATCTTTGATTTTGTGGGTCTGACCATGAACGCATTTCATGCTAGAGTTTTAGGAGGTCGTTAGGTTCTGCCAATAGCTTGACCATAGGATTGGACAGACCTAATCTCTTTGCATGATTGTGGGCATTTCATCGTTCTTGATTGTTTGCATGTTAGGTTGACAATAGGAGCTTGTAGATTTGATAGAATAGAATCTTTACGGCTGACCATGGAGTAGAGATTACAAAAGGAAATGTCGAGTCATCAAGTCTGTTGAAACTGAGATTGCATTGCTTCATCCATCTTAACCAAACTAGCGTGGATTCGAGTCTGAACAACCGCTTTAGTCTATTTTCAAAACCCCAATTTGCTTTGCTTGCTTACTTGATTTAATTGCTTTCTTAGTTTACTTAGTTCATAAACCAAATTCTCAAACCCAAACGAAACCTCGATTAGCTTTTACGCACTTTTCTGAGTAATAGAAGAAGAGAGACCCTTGGGAAAAACGATCTCGCTAGAGCGATCTAGTGAGTAAAACTAGTGTGCATTAATTTGCGCACCAACGTCTCTAATGCCTTTTTGCATGGCTTGTTGGATGAGGTTGTCTACATGGAGAAACCCCCAAATTTTCAAGATTCGCATCGACCTGATCATGTTTGTCTGCTCCAACGATCTTTATACGGTCTCAAACAAGCACCTCGGGCTTGGTTCTCCTGCCTCCGTGATGTGCTTCTTGCTTATGGTTTTCGAGGTTCCAAGACGGACCATTCCTTGTTATTCTACCATTCTGTAGGTCACACTATTTTTCTCCTCTTCTACGTTAATGACATTATTATTACGGGTTCCTCGTCTCAAATGATGGAAGCTTTATTGTTGTATCTTGCTGCAAAGTTTAAAATCAAGGATTTAGGCGCCTTGCACTACTTCTTGGGTATCGAAATGATGTCCGCCCCTAATGGTTTACATCTCTGTCAAACCAAGTATGCGAATGAGCTGCTCCATTGTGCTGGCATAGCGACGACAAAACCACTCAGCACCCCCACTTCGGCAACTCCCCAGCCAACGGTGGTTGCACCTTTTCATAATCCGACCTGGTTTCGTCAGCTTGTCGGTGGCTTGCAATACCTCTCGATGACTAGGCGGATCTAGCCTACGCCACTACACGTCTGTCACAGTTTATGCATGCACTGACTGATGCGCATTGGGTGTCTCTCAAACGAACCATCTGTTATCTACGAGGAACGACCGAGTTGGGCATTCTCATCCAACCGTCTGCTTCGACGACTCTTCAAGGCTTCTCCGATGCGGATTGGGTCGGTGATAATATTGATCGCCGATCCATGAGTGGATACGTCACCTATTACGGCCCAAATATTATCTCTTGGCCCGGTGATAATATTGATCGCCGGTCCAGTGATACTATTGATTACAAACAACGTACGGTCTCCCTCTCATCCACGAAGCCGAATATCGGGCTCTCGCAACGATGGCTTCCGAGGTTACTTGGTCGCCCCCTCACTGTCGTTCCCACTCTCTTATGTGACAACATAAGTGCCACATACCTTTCCGCCAATCTAGTTTTTCACTGACGTTCCAAACATCTGGAAATTGATTTCCATTTTGTCCGTGAACAGGTCGCAGACCACTCTCTTCATGTTGCCTACATCTGCTCTAAAGATCAGATCGTCGATGCTCTTACTAAGCCACTCTCCACAACCCGCTTCGCTACTCTACGGTCCAAGCTCAAAGTCCAGATATCCTTTAGCTTGCGGGAGGGTAATGAAGATATGATTTGATTTTCTATTTACTCTTGTAATTATCTTTTTCCTTTTCTGTTAGGTAATCCTTATCATGTACAACTGTAGAGATATCTCCTTGTATTTCTATCCTTTCCGGATACAAACTTTGTACTACTTTTACCTATTTAATAAATTCCACCAGGCCAAGGTTGGTAGGTGAGTCATTCTTTCTATATTATATACTACATCCAATGAAAAGTAACGCTTAGGATTTTGAAGCTTAGGTCATGGCGAGCAGCGCAGCATGCAAATAGGGGTTTTTGTTGACCAAATCCAAATGGGAAAAGCCCATTTAAGTTTTAACCCCAAATTAATCTACTGATAATTAAGGTTAGGTAAGGGTTTTTTTTGGAGTCAAAAGGTTATGAAGTTTTTTTTATGGTGAATCGTTCAGTACTTGTTGTATTACTTTTTTTAAGAAATATGTGACATGCTCGTATTATTAATGATCAACACTCATACACACGTCAGAGAGTTCATGTTCGAGCCTAGTAGGAGGTACATGCCATGAACTTGGCGATGTTAAAAACAAAGAAAGCTGAGCTAAGTTGTGAGCTACCTTATTCCTGTCTCTCCTAACTGCAACCTCTTTGTAATGTGGTTTGGATTCCAGCAAATCACGACATTCTATAATTCTCCTGAATTCTGTTGCGTCTTCATCATCTCTTCCCACAGCTTGGACGACTTGTAAAGAATCAGTTTCGAAGACTACGATTGCATAGACTTTATTTTCCACCCAATTCAATGCTTCCGCCAAAGCCAGAGCTTCCCCCTCTCTCACTTCCTGTCAGCCCCCGTCCAGGACGTTCTACAGGGCACGAACTCACCAGCATTGTCTCAGATAATAATTTCGCATCCCCGTTTCCTGTCTTGCACCCGGAACGCAGCGTCAAAGTTGCATTTCAGGAACTGTGAATCTGGTGGGTACCAACTTTTACACTCCTCCGCCTCGCATTATCACCTCGGCTGTTCAACTTCCACTCCTGTACCGAGTTCAAACCATGTGATATAACTCTCTCTGCTATCGAAGAACATTGATTCCAAACTCGTTGGTTTCTTTCACTCCAAATAGACCACATAATTGTAATTGCATGCTTGATGTTATCGCCGGTCCAGTCCTTAATGACTTCATGCATCCACTCTTCAAACTCAGGATGACTTTAGTACTTGTTGTATTACTGATTCATAAAAATTGAAGCAAAATTTCATATACAATTATCATACAATATTAAAAAATGTAAAATTTAACACATAAAATATATATAATTAGAATATTATTATTATTTTAATATTTTCGTGTGGATACCGCTTGGCACAATTTCTGACTCGGCTACTGACTCTTCCACCAATTCGAGTTATTGAGATGCAACGATTCTTGATAGTAACTACATTAGTTGAGCAACTTATGTACAATCACCCGAATAGTCAAGTTTTGAGTACCTCTTGTGAGTTGTGATGCAAGAAATCTAGTTTAATGGGAGGCAACAAATCTAGTCAAGTTTTGCAAATCATTGAGCGTGGATGCGATCAAATTCGATGGTACTCGTTCCCTCTTGAAAGAGACTGTGCCAACTCTCTTGTCGCCTAAGCCTTGTTGGCTGGATTATTGAAGAATGATTGCTTATACAAGTTTTTCCTCCAAACCATGATCATCTTTGCTCCAATCTTTCTAGGAAGTTAGAATCAGTATCTATTTTCATTTGTGTTATTTGTGATTTGACACTTTCTCCATGCTTTCATGATTTGCCTTTCTGTGGAATAGATTTGTGAAACTGTTTAATGTAAGTGCAAACCAAATAAATTTTGGTTTGGAGTCTGTCATAGTACTAATGGAAACCAATGGAATGGAAGGTTTCGAAAAGAAACAAACCAACAAAATCAGAATCACAAAAGCTCTTCCTTATAAAGTTGTCATGAAGCTGTTAAAATTGGTGGTGACTCCTGTAATTGTTGGTACTCTCAATTTAAATGGTTTTTCATGGAGAGTGAACTCATCCACCAATCATTGCAAACATAATGGAGACATTTTTGTTGCCTTAGACGCCACGACCAAAATAACCTCGAATATTAGTATAGAATAATTCAACAGAGTGACTCGATCACTCTCGTTGCAGAGATCTAAGTCGCCAAATTTTGACTCATCATAGATTGTGATTGTTGGAGATGGGAGAAAGATAAACTTTTTCTTTCACATATTAAACTTGAGAAGGAAATGGAGTCTACTAAAGATGAAAATTACAGATGGAGGAAGGGGGAATCTTCACTCATGTTGAAAGGAATTTGGTTGGATCAAAATGGGTTGGATCATCTAATGATTTTTTGTCGTGCACTCTTGGGCGGATCTAATGATTGAGGACATGGAAATTTAGAATTATAATTTTAGTTGACACAGATGGGAGCCGGATCCAGCTCCAACCATTTGTTGGATTGGAATCCGGTCCAACCCTTTCTCAGCCATTAGATCACCCTTTGACCCTTTGACCAATCCAATGGTCTAGATTGTTAGGGGTATTTAGGACATTACACACATAATTTAATTATTATATTAAAATTAAATAATTAATATTCCCAGGGGACCACCGGTGACCGACGACTTTTTTTTTCAATTTTTTTTTGCTTAAAAAAAGCTAGTTAACATTCTTTTTGTTAACTAGTTAATAGTATTTTTTAACTGATAACAAGTTAACATGGCTTTTACCTAATAACTAGTTAACATTGTTTTTTGTTTGATAACTAGTTAACATCATGATTCAGATAAATAGTTAACAAAAAAATTAGTTGATAACTAGTTATCAAAATTAGTTAACTAGTTAACACATTTTTTTGCAGTTAACTAGTTAACACATTTTTTTGTTGTTAACTAGTTAACATGGTTTTCATCTGATAACTAGTTAACAACGTTTTTTGTTTGATAACTTGTTAACAGATTTAGGTGATAACTTGTTATTTTGTTAATAGGTTATCCAACTAGCTATTTTTGTTTTTAACTAGTTAACATTATGTTTTAGATAACTAGTTAACATGTGTTTTTTAACTCATAACTAGTTATCAAAAATAGTTAACTAGTTATCAAAATTAGGTAACTAGTTATCAAAATTAGTTAACTATATTATTAGATAACTAGTTAACATGATTATTTGATAACTAGATAACATCATTATTAGATAACTAGTTAACGAGTGTATTTAGCTGATAATTAGTTATCAAAATTAGTTAACTAGATAACTTATCAAGTTAACATCATGATTAAGATAAATAGTTAACATTTTTTAAGATGATAACTAGTTTTCATAATTAGTTAACTAGTTAACGGGTTTTTTTAGTTGATAACTAGTTAACATGTTATGTGACATCTAGATTATATAACTCAAATGTTAAATTGTCAACAACCTAAAAATTAAACTCAATAAATAGTTAGTACACAAATATGGCCAAACCTTTCGGGTTTATGCAAATCTAGCCAATTCTTTTTTGATGACACTAAATAGGCAAAACCTTTAATTTTTGTGTCAAATATGTCCAGTTGACCAAATTGACCGTTAACTTTTTAACACCATTAGTGATGTGGCAAATGAATTTGACATGACATTAATTTGACCATTCATGTGTATGTCACATCATAATATTAATTACAAGATTATAAAATAAAAAATAAAGTAAATAAAGACTTAATCTAAATTAAAAAAAATAATGTTCCCCTGCCCATCAAAAAAGAGAGCAACAATAAAAGAAAATAGTAACAATGGCGATGATTCTTGTTCCTCTTCACCATCTTTCCCGCCGCCACCTCCTTTACCTCCTCTGCAACCAAAATTGCCGCAATCTCCTTCCTTCCCGCCTCTCCACCTCTTCGATTTCCCTCCATTTCCTCACCCAAACCCCCACACGCATCCCCAACATCTCAATGCGCCGCCGCCGCAGCGGAGCCATCCCGAACCACCTCACCGACGTCCTTCCACACCCTCTGCTACGTCGTCGGAGACAACATCGACACCGACCAGATCTCCTAAACCCAGCTTTTCCAGCACCCGATCGACTTTCCATCGACAGCTCCTCGTACAATCTATAGGCAAAAGCGAGAAATGAAAGTGGATCTAGGCAAATAAGAGATGGACGATTGCGTGGACTAGCTGGAGGAGGCGAGAAGCCATCTGAACCGATCGAGGAGGAAGGTTTGAAGCCATCAACGTCAGATCTAAAGCAAAGGATTTGTCGGAGATTCGTCCATGGAAGCGAGAGGATAAGTTGGATTTGCAGCAGAGTATTCAATCGAGAATTCGTCGGTCTAAAATGGTGGGCATTAGGATATCTGTTGGGAGAGACGCTTTTTTGAAAACCGCACAGAGGGACTCCAACGAGACGTCGTTGGGGGCAATCTGGATTACAGGCATCGAGTCGCGGCCTTGGAAGCAGGAGGATGGTCGCAGCGACCGATGCCGCTGATTTCGAGCTAGGTCAACGGCTCAAGCAGGACGTTAATGACAAACCCCATCAAGAACTCCGACATACTCACAGGAAAACCTCGATCCAATGTCGTCCGCGTAAAACAGCTTGAAATTCGAGGAAGCTTCATCATTATCGTCGCCTCCGCCAACGTCGAGGCGTCCGCGGAGGACAATGACGGGATTAAATTTTAACTTCCATATTTATTTAGACGAAATAAAATTTTAGGTTTCTGTAAATATGATGATATGGCAAAATTTGCCACATCAGCTGATTTAAAATTTTGAAATTTTTAACTTCTGTTAA
This sequence comes from Linum lewisii, assembly GCA_034768395.1. Taxonomy (NCBI): domain Eukaryota; kingdom Viridiplantae; phylum Streptophyta; class Magnoliopsida; order Malpighiales; family Linaceae; genus Linum; species Linum lewisii. The sequence continues at coordinate 38,641,098 of CM068304.1, read as the reverse complement.
CTTGGATGGAAAAGTTAACGGAAATTAGGAAAGTGGCGGATTTGGGTTTTTCGAAAGAATTGGCTAGATTTGACATAAACCCAAAAGGTTTGATTAGATTTGTATATTTGACCTTGAAATTTTAATGAAATTCTATACTAAACTCAATACATATACACGTGGGTAGTATTTTTTTTTTACAATAATGAACGTGGGTAGTAGCATCCATAAAACATGGGAGGCTATAGAAAGAGAATAAAAGGTAATTATTTTTTATTACTTAGTATTTTAATAGTAAATGGTTGTTTGTTATATTTGCTTACTAATATAAATGGACAGATTTCATAATCGTAGCAGACAATCAAACTAATAAGTCTGATTTGGTGCAACCTCTCAAATTTCTATAAATTATTGATGAATCGTGATTGAACCATAATTTTATCAAAATTGCATTATATTGACTTGATAAATGATTCATGAACTAACACATTAAACCATTTGTCATGTATGAATTTGAAAACTCTAAATATATTATTGTTGAAGTCTTAGTTGAAGATGTTTCTTACATTTACTAAAATAAGGTTTGAGTAGTCCTTATTGTAGAGGATAGTATTAAAAGCAATCAATTAATTAATGATTAGATACATATTTAAGGTAATAGTTGCCGAAAAATATAGTTTATCATATTGTAATGGAAACATTCTTGTCATGGATTGTTAATTGATCATCTGGATCAAAATAAAGAAAATAATAGTAAACCTAAAATATAAAAAATACTGCTAAAGTAACTAATACGTGATAAGACTTAAGAGTAAGTGATTAGTGAATAAAAGAAGTTCAAATAAGAAGTTTCTCTTAATAATCTTAATGGTAGCATGGTATAATTGGTTTTAACAAATAGGATAGATCCTGGTTGAGTTTTGCTCGGGCAGGGCTCGTTTGTAAAGGGTTTCGATTTTTTGTTGGCCCTTCGTTAGAACTCGGTTTTTTTTGGAGTTCTATTTTCTGGAGGCATTCTGCTTCTTGTTTTTTGGGAGGTTGGCTTTTCCCGAGCGTGTCTTCGGGTTCGGTTTTACCACTTGGTGCCGGATAGGCCGGGTTGGGGGCTCTTTACCCTTGGTTGTATAGGTTACTTGGGTTTGATCTCTTTTATATATATATATACATCATTCATTAAAAAAAATCACTCAATTTTTAAACCAAAATTCAATTATTTCTCTTTCTTTTCATTAAATGTCGAATATTTCAAAAATGAAACACCTTATGAATAAAATTATAAGTACTTCAATGTTTAACTATATTATCTTAACATAAACTAATATATGTAAAAATAATTTTAATTTGTAATATCTTATAAAAAATTACTAATTTTTTTTCTAAATACATAAATTTTATTAAAACACCTTTTTAATCACTTCAACAATAATCATTCATTTTATTATAGTTATATACTTATATTTATAAATTATAGACATGAAAAAAATAATAAACATGATATTTATAAATCTTAAAAAGTTAAATAGAAATAATTATTCAATAATATATAAATCAACTATGGTTAAATGGCGATAATATAAATAAATAAATATAAAATACTTGATAATAAATCATCATAGACACTTTTATAAGTATTAGTGGTGCATAATTTTACAATTTTAAATTATTTAAGTTAATCAATGGATCTCTGATTATTCAATTGATATATCATTACAAAATTTATATTTCTTTTCTGAGTATGATTGCAAGTATGCTAGGTCATCCTCTCAGTATGGATTTATCGGCTAGGATGGTAGTGGGGCAGGAGGTCTTGAAAATTTGTGTTGATGTCGAGTGCTAGAAGCTTTCCAGAGTTTCTGCCTATTTCAGTAGATGGGGGTGAGAATATCACTATTGGGCTATCTTATCTTAACGCTCCAAGTGTTTGTTCTTCTTGCAAATCTTTTGGTCATACTCAGGATTTGTGTAAGGTACCAAAGGAAGCTTCCAAACGTTGGGTTGCGAGGCAGGTTTCGGAGGGTGGGAGTCTGAAGGTCTCTGATGGTCCAAGGACTGTCTCGACGATACCTGCTTCAGGACTTACCATTCCGGTAACTCCAGCCTCAACGGATCATGTTGTGGTGCAGTCACCTCAGGAGGTGCATTCTCGGGCCTCTGATGGCCTTGGTTTCACTCCGATAGTGGCTGTGCCTGAGGCACCTACTGGTGTCTCGTCAACCTCTGCTTCGCGTCAGTTGTTTGATGATACAAGCTTTCAGCGTCTGATGAGCTGTAAAACAGTGATCAAATACTACCAAGCTATAAGCTAAGGAGATCGTATTCCACGGGTCTCTACTAATCGACTACTCAAAGAAGTTGACAGTCTATTTAGGTTTAGACACTTTGTGCATGGTGTGAGTTCCACGACCTCTAATCTAATAAACAAAGGAAAATAAAAGACATAAAGATTAAAGGGTTGACTAACAAGAAGATAGACGAGCTAAACTTCAAATTCTCCTAAGATCACTGTCGTGAACGTTTTCGTCCGAGGTGCGCGATCCCCGGGCTTCGTGTTTGTCTCTTCGGTGGGTTTGGTAAAAGGTTGGAGTCGCCACCGATCACTTAAAGTGGATTGGACACTTAGAGCCCGATTTAGATGATTTTAACCTAAACCGGGCTTGGTCTGCGTTCAGAGATCTGGATAAGGGGGACGGTTACGTGTGGGGAAGGATTAGCACCCCACAACGCCCGGTAAACCGGTACTACCAAAATCGATAAGTCAGTTGATGTGCTTTTAATTAAAATGTGTTTAATTTCGTAAAATGGGAGTTTCATGTGTCTGGCCTAGTGTTAGGACACACTACTAATCCCGATGATTTTTTAATAAAAATCATTTTAAAGGAAAAATGATAAAATTGTTTTAAAGTTGGACTCGAGTCTAGTGACTGCCTACGTATCCGGAAACCGGAATCAAAGTCCACGTAGTTCGATTTGAAAAGTTGATTTGAGTTGGTTTGCAACCGAGTGGTCACAATTTGTTTTGGTTGTTTTGTGATTTTTAGGTTGTGAGCGTTTCACGTGACTTTAGTAGTCTTAAGTCTGACGTTACTAATCTCTCCTTATGTTTTATTTAAAAGATTATTAATTTTAGCTCACATTTCGTAGAAAATGTGATTTTAGGAAGAAAGAGGTTTATGCGTCTTTACCGCTGTAAAGACCAACACTACTAATCTTGATTATTTAAGTGTTTATAAAAAAAGAGTTTGATTTATTAATTTTTTAAAAAAGGTGGACTTGTGTCTTTCGACTGCCTACGTACCCAATTAGTATTGGGATCAAAGTCCGCGTAGTTCGGGCGTGAGAAAACGCGGATAGCTTTTGGTAGAGATTCTTTGTGATTTAGTTAATTTTCGGTTCAATAATTTTTGGAGTGAGGGGTTTTCACGCGCCACTTCTAGTGTCGAGGCTAACGTTACTATTTTCCATGAGGAGAGCAATAAAAAAATTCTTGTTCAATCAACAATTTTCACGAGTTTTATTAGTGTAAAACTTGAGCTACTAATTCCTTTAATTAGGAGGATTTCAAAGTCATATTTATTTTAGGTTGGGAAACTTCACGACTTTTACTTATCGCTACTAATACCAGTTAATTAGTGAAAATTTTGAACTCTATATCTATTTTTGAAAGAGAATTTCCACGAGTTCTACGAGTGCAGAACTATCGTTACTAATCCCATGGGTTAATGAAGGTTTTAAATTTTAGGTTCATTTTAAGCTAGGAACTTTCTCGATGGTTCACTAGCAGTGTAAAACAATAGTTACTAACCCCCGAGGACTGGAACAATTTGTAATTTTATCTCTTCCTCCCAACCAATTACGATAATTCTATGTAAGGGTAGAACTAAGTTCGAATTGTGACTAATCGAAATTATTATTTTGTTAAAATTTTAATTGATACTCTTTAGATTATTATTCATAGAATTGAATTAATAGTATTTCTCATTTATTTAACTTAATTAGGTTAAATATTAATTACTAAAACTTAATATTTATTAGGGCAAGACTAAACTTGTGTTGAAAAATAATTGCTACATAAAAGATTTGGGCTAGCCCCTCAAGACCAAAAACCCACTTAAAAGCTTCTTTGAACTAAAAAGGAGCAAAGCCCAGAACACTAAAAACGAGTCAGAAAGCCCAAGAGGCTTGGCCGACCGGTTTGGTCGAAAAGAAAATAATCAAACTGGTCCACCCAAAGACCAGGAAACTCGGCCATGCAAGAGGGCATTCGAAAAGACCCTAAAACCAGACGATATTTTAGAGCCCTTCAAAGAGACGAGGGTAAACTCGTAAAACCAATAGAACCGAATCCTAACCCTAAATAAGTGATATAAAAACTGAAAATGAACCAAAATTAGCCCTTTCTCTCTTTCTCCTCCATCTGCGCCGACTTCCCTCTTCCTCTCTCTCATTTTTCTCTCAACTTCTTCCTCTCTTTTCTCTCACTTTTCTTTCTTCTCTCAACTAAAGCAAGAAGAACAAAGAACCCCCTCCTTTACCTCATGGCGCTGCCGACCGCCGTGCCTCGTCCTCGTCTACGTTACTCGTCGGTCGCCGTCGTGCCTTGTTCTCTCCGCCACTGATTCTCGCTCAATCGTCGTCGATGTCGTGGCGGCCGTCTCGAGCTCGCCGCCAATTTTCTTGTCCTTAGTCCGACGCCTGATGCCGTCGTTCCGCTCCGACGCCGCAACTGAGCACGCCACCGCTGCTGTCATCTGTTTTCGCCGCCGCCGCTCCATCTCATCACCGGGCCGTCGCTCGCCGCCAGAGTTCCTTCCGTTTGCACCTGAAAGGCAGAAAGGTAGGGGGCAGCTTATTTTGTTCCTTGCTAATTTCGTTTCTCAAAATCCAAAGTTTGAATACTTAGTTCTCTATTTCGATTTTTGGTTTGATTGATGATTGAATACAATGATCGGAGGTAGCAACAAGAATCAAGCTCAAAGCTTTTGGTCAGAGATAAACAAGAAGGTAAAGACACTTGATTTTAGGTCAAATGGTTTTTTTGTTGATTTTAATGACTTAGAGAATTGATTTATGCTATTGATGTGCTCATATGATCATGGTTACAACCCTATAAATGCATAGATTGTTAATTACATGATAGGGTTGGTGTAAGTTGTGTGATGAAAGTATTATAGATGGAACAAATATCCAACAAAACTCAACCAATAAAGCTACTTATGATAATAAGTAAAAGCCTAAAACAATGATCAAATGTTAGTGTACTTTCAGATAGATGGATGAGCAAAGCTTTGATAGGTAAATATCGATAGAAATCGTTGAGTTTCGAAACCAAAGTTCAAAACTCAACTATTCCTATCAATTTCCTACCACACAGCTTCTTGTTGCTTCTTTACTTTTACTAACTACCCCTCATCTCTTTTGTTTTGTTTCTTTGTAGGTGGGGAGAGTTGAGAGGAGAAGAAGAGGAAGGGAGAAAGGAAGCAGCAGCAGTTTAGCCGAAGCCAGAAGAAGGGGAGAGACCCCAGATTTTGGTTACTGCCTCCCTTTCTCCATTGCTTTGGGAAGTCTTTCATTTATAGGAAGAGGAAATAAGAAGGCTTTTATTTTGTTTTATTTTATCTGTGACTTCTTTTCTTTTATTTTTTATCAATCTCTAATAATTTTCAGAAATGGTTATGGGCTAAAAGCTCAACCCAAGCACAGGCTTCTAATTGGGCTTAAAGCTCAATCCGATTTTTTTTTAACAGGGCTTAAAGCTCAATTCGAAATTAATTGAAAACGGGCCCAAAGCCCAACGACTTAAAACTTGGCCTCGAGCCAAATTTTAGAGATCCGACTAGTTTAAAATTCTCCTCGATAATTATATTAAACGAGATAGCTCTATAATACAATTCGTTATAGCTATAGAAATATTTTCACAATTATGTAGTCGTATAGATAAGAGGCTAAAATAGTGTATAAATTCGAGATAACTCAAGGAGCACAAAAGAGATCATTTTTGTCATTTTTTCTTAAATAGGAGTAAATATGGCCAAATTTTGATAGATAAAAATAGGCCTAAAACGTGGAAATAATTCGAGAAGCCGGACAAAATTTGGTTACTACAGTTGCCCCTCTTTGTATTACTTTTGTTTGTGACGAAAAGTGATACAAAGAAAGAAACCTAATTTTGGAAGGTTTATCGGATTCCTCTTATGACAAAAGTGGAAATTTTTTGTTTGTTTTTGTTTTGTTTTTTTTTTTTATTTTTTTTGTACTGGGGTCTCCGCTTGACGTATCACCCGTTCCAAAGATGCGATCCATTCTACCCCTGGATGCCGAGGGTTTGTGTACTAGGGTCTCAGCTTGACTTATCACCCGTTCCGGAATATGCGATCCATTCTGACCCTGGATGCCGAGGTTTTGTGTACTAGGGTCTCAGTTTGACTTATCACCCGTTCCGAAATATGCGATCCATTCAGACCTTGGATGCCGAGGTTTTGTGTACTAGGGTCTCAGCTTGACTTATCACCCGTTCTGGAATATGTGATCCACTCTGACCCTGGATGCCGAGGTTTTGTGTACTAGGGTCTCAGCTTGACTTATCACCCGTTCCGAAATATGCGATCCATTCTGACCCTGGATGCCGAGGTTTTGTGTACTAGGGTCTCAACATGACTTATCACCCGTTCCAAAGATACGATCCATTCTGACCCTGGATGCCGAGGTTTTGTGTACTAGGGTCTCAGCTTGACTTATCACCCGTTCCAAAGATGCGATCCATTCTGACCCTGGATGCCGAGGTTTTGTCTACTAGGGTCTCAGCTTGACTTATCACCCATTCCAAAGATGCGATCCATTCTAACCCTGGATGCCGAGGTTTTGTGTACTAGGGTCTCAGCTTGACTTATCACCCGTTCCAAAGGTGCGATCCATTCTGACCCTGGATGCCGAGGTTTTGTGTACTAGGGTCTCAACTTGACTTATCACCCGTTCCTAAATATGCGATCCATTCTGACCCTGGATGCCGAGGTTTTGTGTACTAGGGTCTCAGCTTGACTTATCACCCGTTCCAAAGATGCGATCCATTCTGACCCTGGATGCCGAGGTTTTGTGTACTAGGGTCTTAGCTTGACTAATCACCCGTTCCGAAATATGCGATCCATTCTGACCCTAGATGCCGAGGTTTTGTGTACTAGGGTCTCAGCTTGACTTATCACCCGTTCCAACTACACGATTCATTCTGCCCCTGGATGCCGAGGGTTTTGTGTACTAGGGTCTCAGCTTAACTTATCATCCGTTCTGAAATATGCGATCCATTCTGAACCTGGATGCCGAGGTTTTGTGTAATAGGGTCTCAGCTTGACGTATCACCCGTTCCAACTACGCGATCCATTCTGCCCTGGATGCCGAGGGTTTGTGTACTAGGGTCTCAGCTTGACTTATCACCCTTTCCTAAATATGCGATCCATTCTGACCCTGAATGCCGAGGTTTTGTGTACTAGGGTCTCAGCTTGACTTATCACTCGTTCCAAAATATGCGATCCATTCTGACCATGGATGCCGAGATTTTGTGTACTAGGGTCTCAGCTTGACTTATCACCGTTCCAAAAAAGGATCCTTTGACCCGGGTCCGAGGTTTTTTGGGACAAGGGTCTCACTTGACTAAACCCCCCTTCCAAAATGGACCATTCTACCCTGGGGTGCCAGGGTTTTTTGTACAAAGGGGGGCACTTACTTATTACCCTTTTTCCCAAAAATGCAACCATTCTGCCCCGGATCCCCAGGTTTTGTACGGGCTCACTTTATTATCCCCTTCCAAAAAATTTCGATCCATTTTGCCCCCGGATGCGGGTTTTTGTACTAGGGGCTCGCTTACTTTTCACCCTTTTCCAAAAATGCGATCCATTCTGCCCGGTGCCGAGGGGTTTTTAAAGGGGGGGAGCTTGACTTTTAAAACCCTTTTAAAAAGCACCATTCTGACCCCGGATCCGAGGTTTTTTGGGCTAGGGCTCAGTTTTTTCACCCGTTCCAAAAAAAGGATCCTTTTTACCCCCCAGGCCCAGGGGTTTTTTACAGGGCTAGCTTGAATTTTCAAACCCCTTTCCAAATATGCCCCCTTTTGCCCCACCGAGGTTTTGGGCAGGGTCCAGCTTAAAAAATTTTCCCCCTTCCAAAAATGCGATCCATTCTGCCCCCCCATGCCCAGGGTTTTTTGGGACTAGGGGCTGGGGGGACTTTTCACCCCTTCCAAAAGGGTCCTTCTGACCCTGGGTGGCCCCCGGGGTTTTTTTTAAGGGCCCCAGCTTACTTTTCCCCCGTTCCAAAATTCGATCCCTTTTGCCCCCCCGGGGGGCCCAGGTTTTTTTGGGAAAGGGGCTAACTTGACTTTCACCCCTTCCAAAAAAAAATAAATTTTGCCCCCCGGGTCGGGGGGTTTTTTGTACTAGGGGCTCACTTAAATTTTTAAACCCCCCCTTAAATATGCATCCTTTCCCCCATGCCAGGGGTTTTTTTTAAAGGGGCTTAGCTTTTACTTACACCCTTTTTCCAAAAAGGATCCATTCGCCCCCGGGTGCCCAGGGGGTTTTGTAAATGGGGCCAAATTGACTTTTCACCCTTCCAAAAATAGATCCTTTTTCCCGGGTTCCAAAAATTTTTTGACTAGGGGGGAGCTTGCTTTCACCCCTTTTTCCAAAAAATGCATCCATTTGACCCTGATGCCCAAGGGGGTTTTTACTAGGGTCTCCCGCTTTAAAATTTTTAAACCCCTTTCCAAAAAATCGATCCATTCCCCGGGGCCCAGGGGTTTTTGAAAAAAAGGGGCCAGCTTGACTATTACCCGTTCCCCCAAAAGCAAACCATTTGCCCCCCCGGGCGAGGGGTTTTGTTAGGGCTCAGCTTACTTATCACCCCTTCCAAAATGGATCCATTTTGACCCTGGGTCCCCTTTTTTTACTGGGGGCCACTTTAAATTTTTTACCCTTCCAAAATTTCGATCCATTTGACCCGGATGCCCAGGGGTTTTTTGGGATAAAGGGGGGCGCTTGACTTCACCCTTTTCCAAAAATGCATCCTTCCCGCCCGGGGGGGGGAGGTTTTTTTTACTAGGGTCTTACTTGACCCTTTTTACCCTTTCCAAAAATGGATCCATTTGACCCTGGGTTTCCCAGGGGTTTTTTGGCTAGGGGTTAACTTGACTTATACCCGTTCCAAAAAGGGATCCATTCTGCCCTGGGGCCAGGGTTTTTTGTACTAGGGGCCACTTGAAATTATCACCCTTCCAAAAATGGGTTTCCTTTACCCGGGTGCCAGGTTTTTTTGTAAGGGGGGACTTTACTTACACCCTTTTTCCAAAAAAATTGGGGGCCATTCTTCCCCTTTGGGTGCCCAGGGGTTTTTGTACAGGGGCTCACTTTATTTTTACCCGTTTTTTAAATTCATCCATTCTGCCCGGGCCCCAGGGTTTTTTTGTACTAGGGGCTCAGCTTAAAAAATTCCCCCTTCCAAAAATGCGATTTTCCTTCTGCCCTGGGTTTCCGAGGTTTTGTGTAATAGGGCTCAGCTTGACTTATCACCCTTTTCCAAAATCGATCCCCCCCGACCCTGAAACCGAGGTTTTTTTCTAGGGGGCCCCGCTTGACTTACACCCGTTCCAAAAGGGTTTCCCTTCACCCTGGGTGCCAGGTTTTTTTACTAGGGGCTCAAATTGAATTTTTTCACCCTTCCAAAAAATGGGTTCCCTTTTCCCCCGGGTGCCCCAGGGTTTTTTGGGGGTTTTGGGCTCAGCTTGACTTTTCACCCTTTCCAAAAAAAGGGGGTCCTTTTTTACCCTGGAGGAGGGTTTTTTGTAAAGGGTCTCAACTTGGGCTTAAAACCCCTTCCAAAAATGGGTCCATTTTTCCCCGGGTTTCCCAGGGTTTTTTGGGAAATAGGTCTCAATTTACTTTCCAAACCCCCTTTTCCAAAAATGGATCCATTTGACCCTGGAAAG